>NNCF01128494.1:105962-170546 GCA_002313205.1 Laupala kohalensis | reverse complement strand
CCTCTGCCTTAGGACCCTTGATCCGAATTGATGGAATGGTCCCTTGCTTGCTTCCGGAGAGTAAATTAGTTCATTGTCCTCCACGTGGTCATACGCAGTTTGTAACTGCTTTTTTCACAATAAATTTATTTATTCATGTGCTCAGAAGTTGCCTTGGCTTCAATATTCCACGGACAAAGAATGTTCTGTATGAATAAAAGAGGAATTTATGGGGTTTTCACACGAAGTCCGTCATGTTCTTCAAATCGAAGTGTTATAATCGATATCTCGCATTGGACGAAAAAGACCTCAACTTCACGATCATTTAATTCAATTTGTTGACAGATTAAAAAACATCTTGAAAACTGTTAGAAATTATCTCTCATACGTTGCACAGTGCCTTTAAGGACAGCGAAACCACAGATTTACATTTCATCAATACTCCTTTTCTTTATTTCTTCCATTATGTTAAATGACGACGTTTCGAAGCTCTAAATTACGGCCTCCTCTTCAGGTCTTTCTAGTTCCTGTCATCACTCAAATTTCCTCTACTGCGTGTTTCGTGAATATCACGCGTGAATTGAAAGAGCAACTAGAAAGACCTGAAGAGGAGGCCGTAATTTAGAGCTTCGAAACGTCGTCATTTAACATAATGGAAGAAATAAAGAAAAGGAGTATTGATGAAATGTAAATCTGTGGTTTCGCTGTCCTTAAAGGCACTGTGCAACGTATGAGAGATAATTTCTAACAGTTTTCAAGATGTTTTTTAATCTGTCAACAAATTGAATTAAATGATCGTGAAGTTGAGGTCTTTTTCGTCCAATGCGAGATATCGATTATAACACTTCGATTTGAAGAACATGACGGACTTCGTGTGAAAACCCCATAAATTCCTCTTTTATTCATACAGAACATTCTTTGTCCGTGGAATATTGAAGCCAAGGCAACTTCTGAGCACATGAATAAATAAATTTATTGTGAAAAAAGCAGTTACAAACTGCGTATGACCACGTGGAGGACAATGAACTAATTTACTCTCCGGAAGCAAGCAAGGGACCATTCCATCAATTCGGATCAAGGGTCCTAAGGCAGAGGCGGATTGAAAAAATTCAGCAAACTCTTACGATAAGAATAAAAATAGTTCGCTACATGTTATAATATTAACAGAATACCGACAAATTTTCATTNCAGAGGGGGATTGAACACATTTCAGCACACTCTTACGATAAGAATAAAAATAGTTCGCTACATGTTATAATATTAACAGAATACCGACAAATTTTCATTGAATATAAAGGAAAAGTTATTTCACATGTACGTATCATTATCGAACTAAAAATTATTCTGAATATAGTGTTTAAAAATCATAAGAATTGAAATAACACTAAATTCACGATTTATAACACACCCCTAGACAAAGCCTAGGGAACCTATAAAGAAATCCGCCTCTACCCGAAGGAAAACCGGAGAAAAACCCGGGCCAGGATGGGATGTCATTAAACTTTCTAAAACGTAACACACGTGACCGGAAATGAGATGTTATCATCAGTTGTGAATTGTATTTTCAATGAAATTCCACAACGGCTAGATATTTCATTGAAATAGAATTTATTTATCTAATAAATTCGAAATTTTAATATACTAAGTAACTAACACCGTAAAAAGAATTACTAAAAATCACTAAATTGTCTAAAATTGTTGAAAATGAACAGAATTACATGTTTTTTATTTTCATTTTTTTACGTAAGTTACGTTTTCAAAATTAGACGATAATTTCAATCACGAATGAGTCTGAAGGGTTGTTTACTTCATATGAAATTTTCAGATGTGTTTCTAAATCAATTCTGTACATGTCACTGCACATTAAAAAAAAATATACTTAACTTGTTTCGGCGTGTGACACACAGAGACGTTCTGAAATCTAGAAGAAATATTCACGAGGAATAAGGATTGCAATATACTTCCGAGAATTCATTAACAGGGCATCGAGGTAATAAATTCGCAATCGGAGTGCCTTTGTACACACATGCCTTTCAATACCTCATCAGATTCCCATGATTTCCGGATATTTTTCCCGGGAGGCAAAGATTGGTTGCGACTTAACACTTTGTGATTCTATCGCCAGTTTCATAATATTTTATCTTATCCTCTGATACAATTATAAGAATCTTAACCCTTCAGACGATGAGCTATAGAACATTCCTTTCCTAATCCCTCGCCCAAATCAACATTTGTTTGGATATCAGGTGTGCTGGCAATGCCCCCCGGACGCGCAGGCGATAGTGTTGTCGCTCATCACCAAGTCCTCCCGGGTTCGATTCCCGATAGGGCCAGAAAATTTGTGGCTTTCCACATTAATGTCCCAGTTCTTATAGCTGTGATTACTGAAAAGCCAACCTTCCTTCCTCTATCCAGCTCCTCCTAGTATCTATAACTAACTGCTAACCACTTCTACTAACCCCTCCACGTGGGCCAAGTTGTTGGTAAACCCAGCTAAGCGACCCACCTAGTAACAATGACCTACCACCCAATTCCTATGGTTCCATGTAGATAAGCATCAATAGCACGCTACATTTTCCATTTACAAATACAACAATAAGAAAGGTGTGCTGACCTGAACCACATCACAAGACGTAAAATAAATCAATAAATTCGGGAACTAGTGTGGTCGTACTTCACGTTTGTTGATCCGACTTGTCTGAACGAAGTAATGAGACGAGAAGTTGTGTCATTTTTCACATCTCGCACCAAGTTAAAAAATCTCATTTTTCACACTCATTAATAGCAAAATAAAACATTAAATCAGGAGTTACTTGTGGAAATTGATAGAACATGAAAAGTGAATTATGAGAAAAATACTATGCGAGTTAAAAATAACTCAAGGTTGAGTCCAAGAATGTTTTGTCTTCATCAGTGCACCATTGTTCACAGGGATTTATATTTCGCGTGAATCAAAACGACGTTATGAAGATTTCGTAAATGCAATTTAATTTTTGTATATCTTTAACAAGTGCTGTATTGTGTTTTTTTTCCAAAAATTTTATAAACGAAAGGGAAGCCAAGCACATCGAGTTTTGGGGAATCACTACTGCGATAAGCCTTGTAACTACATCCTGATCGTCTGTGGTGGATCTGGATCGTAATCAAGGGGGGAGCTAACCTGGGGAACATTTCTGATTGAAAATTATGGTTTTACAACACAAATTTTGTAAATATTATCTTTCAGTGAAATACATCGACTCATCAAATAGATAATTAACAATTTATCAAATAGTGACGAGATTGTTGAACAGGAAATACATATTAATGGATAAGGATTTCATTACCGAATCGGAGTTTTACAAAGATACAAATCAAATAATTCATGAAAACATATTTTTAATGCAGACGTAATGAGCAAACAACAAATGTATGAAAGTTATGAAATAAAATCCAATTCGTGAGATGTGCTCTCTCCAATGGGGTTGCGTTCTATCGCTTACAGCAGTATTTGTAGCGTTAAACCAAACGCCTGGTGTTGCGACTCTCTTCACCCAGTGGCATGCAACACGTAGAAATTATTATACAAAAATTGTATTACATTTGCCTGTGACATGTAAAATACCTAGGAACACTTTTACGAAGTATGACTTTTATCGATTTCAATTTTATCTGTTGAGAGATTAGGTCCAATAGGGGGTGGGGGAGGCTATAGCCCTCGTGGCCCCCACTATGGATCCACCACTGCTCATCTATATCCTGTTATATATAATATACCAGAACTCACCGTAAAATTTGAAGGGCTGATAGAACACATTGACAGAACAAAAAAAAAAAAAAATCATTAAGTTACACATGTCCGGAAAAGTCTCTCGAAGGAGATACAATGACACGACGACAGAGTAAGAATGCTGGAAAATAAGGTGTATAATGCAATTTACGACGAGAATTAAGAAAGTGATGTATGTTTGGCAAATATCAACAACAAAATACAAATAATGTTCAGAGTTTTGTTCATTATTAACGATGCAGGTGTCGCAGCAAAGTTGTATGTGTTGGCGAGCCCTAAAGACAAAAAAAAATAAAAATCTTTCCGGAGATTGACATGTATCGCCGCAAATAGGACGAAATTTGAACATATCTTGAATCTTGTGTTATTCAACTTTGAACACCTATACCCCGTCCTCACTTCCTCAAATAAAGCGCTATCCACACCTTTAGTTTTGTGTTCTTATTCTATATTCGTCATTATATCTCCTTCAGATCATATGTACCTAAATGATTCTTTTTCCCTATTCATGTGCTCTATCCTCCGTTCAATGACAACTTTCGGTCAGATGAAAATGGCGACGAGCCAGGAATCGAATTCGGGACTCGTGCTTTAATCGCAGGGGTGTTAACCACTACACCACCCGTCACAATTGTGGTGTAGTGGGCAACACCCCTGCGATTAAAGCACGAGTTGATATTGTTGTCTTTGTAAATGGGAAATGTAGGGTGCTATTGTAGCTTATCTATATGGAGCGATAGGAGTTAGGAGTTGGGCCGGTTAGCTGAATTTACCAACAACTTGACCCATCGGGAATCGAACCCGGGATGATGGGATTGGTGATGAGAGAGAACACTACCCCTGCGATTAAAGCACGAGTTCCGAATTCGATTCCTGGCTCGTCGTCATTTTTGCCTGATCGAAATTTATTACATATCTTCTCACGTGTAGGTAGTTGGAAGAAATATATGCATCGGTTCAATGTTTTACGAGCAATTCTGAGACACTCTGTAGTGTCCTCACATGTATCTAATTTTTGCGTTACTTCCTCGATATCTGTAGACATTTTACTAAGAATGATATTTTATCACATGTTTAGTCACACATCACGCGACCACACACATGAAGAGATATCAAAAACCAAGTCGTATCCGTTTAACTCGTCATAGCTAAGTAGCCTCTCACCATCTAAAAATACAATCATCAACTTTTTTAGAAATTACATAATAATCTAAAATAATTTTGGAAACACGAAGAGGGTGATACACTTATATTTATCAATCGTGAATAAAAACATCGTGTTTTTTCTGCTGTGTCTTTGAATATTGTATTTGAATAACCCAAAATCAAAAGTTCTTGGACAAGTTTTTTTTCGTCACCTTTTGCCTACTTTAACGTCGTCTCGTTATGTTATGGAGAGTCGTATGTTAACCGTTGAATGATACTTCTTTATGTATATAGATATTAACAAAATACCGAAGCTAAATATGTTTTTAATTTCTTAAAAACAAAAATTATATGAAGGACCAATATAAGACAAAGTAATGAACTCTGGAATCCACGTGTAGCAGCATTTGTATCATTTTCAAAACATTAATTTTTTTCAAATGTTTGCAATTTTTGGTCATATTTTGTATTAAAATATTTTTGGTAGCGCTCATTATTTTAGAACTAGTGAGGTCAATACCCCAGTTGTTTCTATTGAGCCCCTGATCACGTTCCTACGATTTATGTTGTTCAAAGAGTGTGCATCATAAAAAGTGAATAATTAAAAACAAATCTGGTAGTGATCCAGTTAATAGAAAATTAGGAATTTCTAGATGAAATTGGAAAAAAAATCTGTTTTGAAAATGTACGTGGAAGGAACACCTGTCATGTATTCCACGTGAAAATTGAGGAACAAAAATGTTTACAAAATACTCAGCATTTAAAAAGCACACAGGTGGTGAGTCATAACACAACAGATATATTCAACGCAGATGGCTCACGAAAACAGGCTCACCTGAGCATCAAAACGTAACCCTACAGAGTGCACGTAATATATAAATTTATTTCGCTGTTCGTAATATTTAAGCCTTAGAACAGATTAAGAAAAAACAGTGATTAACTTTTATCGTAATATAGGTTACGCACAAAGTACTGCAATTAAAGATTTACTTCAGCTGTAAAAACATGGAAAATTTAAGAAGAATTTTGATAACATATGATGACCTAGGTAAACAAGGTTGTACAGTATTAGAAATGCTAAGAACATATTGAAGGGAAAAAGAATAAACTTTTTATCAAGTTTTGGACACAACTCTTAGACGAAAATAGCATTTTATGTGAACAATAAATAGACGATATAAAAAATAAACAAAAATTAAAGTCATTAGTGATTTCCTTTCCGTTTTTATTGTACTTTCAGGCGATAAAAAATACGGAATAAAAGAATGTCGATAAACAGTAATTTTAATTATAATTCCACCAACAAATTATTAATATTTTTTAAAAATCTGATAACATTGTAGTCTATCCACATCATCGAGATTGAACCACAGATCTATCTAGAATAGATCAACGCGTATATACACAAAGAGTTGTCCTACTAGAATCTCCTAAAGCACCCACCTCACCTGCTGACCCAGTGAATAGATGCAAATCCCGTTGCTACGTGTGGAGATGAGTCGTCCGCATACCTCTCTCGGATCCACGCGGCCAGCGCCAAACTCGTTCTCTCGTTCCATCTTTTTATTTCTGTTCGTTCCGCGTCGCGTCTGTGTTCAGCAGACTTGTAATCTTAAGTAATGCCACGTTAGTAGTTCATATATACGTGGGTATCTAGTAGATTAGTAAACGTCGCAGTGTTAACTTTTGACTTCTTGTTGTTCTTTAATGCGTTGTAAGCAGAAATTATCTGAAATGGCGTCACAATCGCATTTAAGTAATTCGGTAGGTAACAAATTCTGCAAAAATGGTTTAGAGTAACGTAAGATACATTTTTTTAACATTCAGAAGTTGAAGATATCGAAATTTTAAATGTTGATAAAATCTTCCCGCTGTCTGGTAGGAACGTGTTAATTGCCCATAACGGTGATTCTGACGTCTTATAATAGCGAACAACAGCCAGCAACAAACAAAACCAACTTATTTTTTCCAAAGTGGATCATTCTGGTCAAATCGGAATGATCCACAATCATTTTGTGTCAACGGCAGGACCTTTGCTTGTAGATAGAGTTAGTTTACTATATCGAGACGTCGTAGTTATCTTTTGGCTGATTTAAATAGATGAATGTTTTTGATCACGTGATTGAATGTTCGAATTTAGTACTTTTTTTTACTTTTAAAAGTTGATAAATTAAAAGTCGTTTCTATGTTGCTCATTTTTGATTATGATGTTTTGATGATGCTTTGATAATGTTGCTAGAGCTCCACAATTACCAAGTATTTTAAAAGTTGTTCTTATGATAGATATTGGTATATTTGGAACTAAGAGCAATTTAATTTATTAACATATTTTATTTTACAATTCACTATAGCCAACTAGCCAACGTTTCCGATTCCATTCAATATTTTTAACCTTGAATTCAAATTCGATTCTTTAAAACTAGTTTTTAAATGCCACCTCTATTCCTAACCTTATACAGAATATTTGCGCGGTGTCAACATTATTAAACATTTAGCACTTCGTTATTTACATCTAAAATTGTCACGTCAAATTCGTGTTTTTATATGCCTTCCTTTATTGTCATTTTATGAGTTCAATTTCAAAATTAAAAGACATGTCTCAAAAGATATTGTATTATTGCTTCTTTTTTCTCACTTATCCTACTTCTTGTGTTCTGCAAAAGTTATATTCTTCTTCATTGTTCATTCGGATCCGGCAAGAGTAAACAACACATAGACCTAATATTACGACGAATAATATTTTTAGAATTTAGTTTTATGAACATAATTACGATTACTTTAAAAATTGCTCCGAACAATGGAAATTGTACAAGATATAATCTAATTAGTGAAGAAATTAATTAGTTATAACATCGGTCTTGAAATCGAATCGAGAGTCATTACCAAACTAAATCGAGAACCCCGATTTTCTAATAGACTAGTTCCTGTTTTGAAATATATATATATATATATATATATATANCCCTTGACCCTGTCTCTTATACACATCTATATATATATAACTTAATACCTCACTCTTAGAACGTAACTGAAGGAAAGATCTCAACCAAATTGACGTTGAATTAGAAATTCTGCTCACGAAAGGTGTTAGGCCGCTAACGCGTGAGGATCTCATGATCTTGACTCACAAATTAGAAGAAAAGTAAGTTGCTCGTGTCTTATCTGAAATCTGTCGGCAACCTTCTACCAGGAATTTTACATACTCAACTGGTTCTCTCCTGGTTTCTTTCTCCTACATCTCTATCTACCCATGTCCATGCTCTATTTTTCTAAACAATTAGTTAATAACGGAACCAAGAAGAAAAACAAAAAACACAGATAAATAATTAGACAAATTAAATTGATATCTGCTTATTCCAAAATTTGTCGATTGTGATTTTGATCTCGATTTCATATTATGTTTATTCCTATGTTTAAATTTGTCAAATTGGGTCCCTACAATTATAGTGAAATCTTTGCCTAATTGACTTCAGACAGGAACGATGCTCGCCAAATCTGCTATTAGATAAGTCAAATAAGTAAATAATAAACTTTATTTTGAACGAAGCGCTTGCGAAATGCGTGGGGGCAGTAAAGTAAGGTACTCTGCAGAAACAAGCAAGGGACCATCCCATCAATTCAAAGGGTACTGGCAGATTTAATATTTACAAAAGAAATTATTTAATAAATAGCTACTGTTATTTATTTATTATTCCAAAGTAAATTGTTGATATTTGTGTAGTAAAAATTCGAGATTAATAAAACAAAAGTGTTAATGACATTCCGCCACTACGCGGAGGAAAACCGGAGGAAAACCCGGGCCAGGATGGGACTACAGAGATAATGGACACAGTGCTAAGGTTGCGTACAGTTAGAAATAAACTATTAATAAACAAAGGGAGCAAAATCAACATGCACGAAAAAGGAATTTAATCAGTATCTAGAGTACAGTAACGAACGCGTGATGAAGTATAAGAGATATTAACATCACTTCTATAGATTGTTCTTGCATGAGAAATAAGAAGTGATCGTTAAATAACACTAATTCGCAGTATACGGGAGGTAACTTTTAAGGTGTGGCGTAGGTTCGATGTGAGGAATCCATACGGAATTCCGGATCCTAATTCTACGTGGGATTAATCTCAAAACACTTTTTAGGGAAACAGTGTCTAGATATGAACTAGATTGCCGTATCCAAGCATTACAACTGCGGTGTAAGTTCATCAACGGCTTAATGAACTGGAACATTAAAGTGGAAAAGCTCCACATTTTCGGGACCCGTCGGGAATCGAACCCAGGACACTAACCTTGAGATACAGGGGATGTAAATGAATGCGTAATTAGGAGTAATATTTTCATTTCTTAAAATACGCTTAGTCGTTTACTATACGCAACTTTTGGTAATTAGAAATGTAAAAGAAATTCCTGGCGTTGCTGTAGGTGTCCTTTAGCGAATGCCGACACGGTTGGGTTTCTATATGATAAAGAAAATGATAACATTGTAAGTATTCAAAGATATCATATGACAACGTTTCTCCGATCATTGACTGTTTTCAGTTGGATAAGATTCGGATGTAGCGATACGATATAAAAAGTTTCACACGCTAAATTTACGGAATAGGTTGTGTTTATTAAACAGTAGAGAAATATTTGTCATCTTCTATCAATTTGCAATGAAGATATGAACTATAAAGGATTTATTTCCTGAATTAAATAAGCACACGAATATTAGAGTTGAAGGGATTTAATAGACGTGATCCTTGTAGACTAGGAAACATTCTGGGGATAGACATGGCTTGCATCGACATGCACTAAAAATTCGCAAAATATGAACTTAAAATACGAACTAAAATGTGCAAAAGATGCTAAACTAAATATCTCATTAAACGCGCAAACAAACGAAATATACACTTAAAAAATAAGTTACACGTGTGACTTATAAGTGTAAATTGGGTAGGTTGAAAGAAAACACTGATTAATGAAATTCAACCTTAAATTATCAGTTCAATCAAAAATCTTCAAATTATGCACTATATCCACTATTCAGTTAAATTCAAATAGTCCCACTATGTTAGAAGTGCTAGAAATCGCTTCCTCAAAGCCATAAAAATTCAGGAAGAACATACGCAAAAGGTGCAAAAATTGAGCCATGGTAATAAATAAACCAGAAAAAATTCTTTACTTTTTGTTATATAGTTCTTGACCACTTCATATTACAGGAGTGCTAATCTTAAGAAATGGCTTAGCTGATACCCTGGCGTTGCTCGGGATATTTCTTAGACGTATCTTCTCTAACTCAGGAAGAAAGGGGTTAATTTTGGTAGATAGACATATACTGTCGCTGACTTCTTTGTAGAAATAATATTGTCAGACATAGTTTTCACCCAGGCAGCGTAAGCAAATACTTGGACAACTCTCCTTTTTATCACACATTTAAAAAATAAAAGTTATCCTTTGTTCCTGGACATCTAAACTATATCGTTGCCAAATTTCATCACGATCGGTTCAGTGGTTAAGTCGTTATCAGGTAGCAAACAAACAGACACATTTTTGCATTACGCATTTATATATTAGTATGGATTACCTGACATATTCCTGAAGCTTGTATTCCTTTCTTCGCATGTTCTGGTGAGCGCATGAGTACCTGTGCCCCGAAAACGGGCCCCGCGTCGCCCCTCTGGTCCCCCTCCGCCCACGCAGCATCCGTGTGACGGAGTAGCAGAGCGGACGCGCTTGTTAATGAGAGTTCGTTTTGCCTCAATTTGCATGTCGGGCGCGGGCGTGGAACCGCCTCGCCTCGCCTCGTCTCGCTTTGCTTTCGGTTCGCGCCTGCACACGTGCCGATAAGACACGAGTTGCTGCTTAGAGAGAAATGTACGCGACTTTTCTCTCGGCTACGAGAGATACAAAATTTTCATTTATTTTATTTCACATTTAGATTCATTTCATATTCATTTCACACACGTTTCGTTCATTTATCGTCCACCTCGCCTGGAACGATGTCATAAAATAAATGAGAGGAAAATTTTATTATTTTTATTTTTACTTTTCGTTTCCTACGTAGGTAAGTCAAAAATAAGTCGCAAAACTGAATAGAGGTAATAATAATCGAAGTAACTTCCTTACATTTATTTCACTTTTCGTCATAATCACTCTGAACGTTCAGACACTTATCCCATCTCTCTACACCTCCTTGAATATCGGTGGCAAAGAAGTCTTTTGGTTGCTGTCGCAGTCAACGAGTAACCTTTTGGATTACGGCATCATCAATTTCAAAATGGCTGTGACCCAAATGATGTTTTAGAGGTCTAAACAGATGAAAATCACTGGGGGCTAAGTTGGGATTGTGCGATGGACGTTTCAAGCGCTCCCAAAGCAATGTTTGTAGCAGCTCCTGCGTTGGCACACTAATGCAAGACCACCGCCATCTGCACTGGCTACATCTGACTGACTGCGTGCCTACGAGATATCACGTAGTGTATACGACGAGCTATATATACTCCCATCTGCTGGCAAAAAATGCACTCGTAATTTAAAACGGTATAAGGGAAACTGATGTTTGCTACTTAAATATTGACTGGCCCTCGTATTTCTCAAATTGAAATCGAAAAAAAAAAAAATCTATTATTTATGCCAAAGCAAACTAGATTTTCCAAGAAGATCAAAAATTGCAATTAGTGTCAATATTTTTATGGCGCGGACCATAAAAATTTGCTCGCAAACGGGTTAACAATTGCTGCCCTGAAGGATTCGGTTAAAATGTGCCATCAACGCATCAAATATATTTTGTGGAATATCTTGTCATCTGAGTGCTTCCTGAACATTTTGTCCCCAATATATGAAAGCAAGTGATCTTACCTACAAGTAGCAGAAGGGACAAAGAAGTATTTGCCACATTTTTCTGGTGAATAAAACAGTCTAGCGAAAGTAAAAGTACAAGTTTCTCCATTGTGCAAAAATGTCAGTTTCATTCCGGTGCGAGTAAATTTGCACGAGTTCAGCTAGATTTAATACGACAGCTTTTCGAAAAAAGAAAAAAAAATACAGAGCAATGATTCGTTCGTGATGTCGTTTCTTTAAGTCTCTGAAATTAAATCGCAGTACTTCGTTATTTTGTAATCACTGCTCTAAGAGAACTCACGAGAAAACGCGCAACTACGCCATCATTTAAGCAGACTTGCTCTCATGCGCTCGGAGCAATGTTTTAATGTCTCCTCCAATTGAGAGGTCATCAACCGTCGTGACACACAGAGGTCCCCACTTCGTACTTGGACAGAATTGATGGAAATGAGTGTAATTTTATGATTGATTTGTTACGAGGAGGGAAGCTAGTGATGAATGTACGGGGCCGTCAAAGGGGAATATAGCAATGAGACATATTTGACATTGGAATTTGAATGAATTTTTATTTACCACAGATTTTTGTTCAACGTGTTAATTTTCTCGAAAAATAACTGATCACAAATACTGCAAGTCATGTAGCTTTGCCGAAAATTATGCAATACGGGTACCTAACACTAATTGCCTACATCTAAGAATTTAAGTAGTACCCGAATAAATATTAATAGGAGTCACAATAGCTACTATTTGCTGTAAAGACATATTCAATAACACAACAAACTAAGACACAAGGTAATATTCGTTCCACACGTTCGCTGCCGAAGGAACAGAATAGCGCCACAAGAGCAAGTGCACTGAATTGATGGCCGATATTGGCGATAGATTTAAGTTTCCAGAAATTCGAATGTCCTGCCAACATAACGCGAGGTACAAATATCTTTACTCTTGTGGACGATGGCCAAGTAAAAGCGTTGGCTACATTGAGTACCAACATCGAGCCAGTTAGACTGACAAAAAATAAATAAATAAATAATTTATTGTCAAGAGAGCTGTTACAAACTGCCTATGATTACGTTGATAAAGTAATTTTCTGCGACTAATATACAATAAACTAGTAAACAGTGCGTTTCCCTTCGTGTTTTTCTCTTCTTAAGTTGAATTTCTCGAGGCACAGTAACGTGACTTTGGATACATGTGATCAGAAATATATTATTAATTTAAAAACAGAATTGTGACAAATATTTGTTCTTGAATAAAAACAATCCGCTTCCCGTAGCATTTTCCTATTAAACCTTGTTCCCGCGGCCTGTTGCTTGCCGAGCCTGAAATGAGTTTGTCATACCTCGCGCCGCGCCGTGGGAAATACTCTTCATAACGGTGACTGGACCTTCCCCGAGATATATCAGTATTTTCTGAGACATTTTATGCTATTTGAGATATATAACAGTAAATAAAATATAAATAATAAAAAAGGAGAATGTATATAAAGAGATTTTTGATTGGATGGTTCCAGATCTGTGTTCTTCGTACCTCCTTATCTGATAGTTTATTTTTGTCATTCCTCGGGTGAAGCACATATCTGAGCTAGTGCTCAAGTTATACTGAAGTAGATAGTACTCAAACGTTATGTATAAGTTTCAATATTTTAAATTGTTTTGGGTGTTTTTTAAGGATTTATATCTACATGAAACATGTTTTATAGAAATCAGTTGTTTGCTTGATCTGGGTGGATACAATTATTTATTTAATAATCATTATTGTTCTAATGACCATTGAAAATTTACTGAGTCAATTGAAGGTGGTGGCTCAACCGTGGAAAAACGTATCAAGGAAATATTAAAGAGTACATTTCATTGTCGTTTCACAGCACACGAAACTTCTGCGTTTCCTCCTCTTGTCCTTTTCGTATAGGAACCTAATCGGAAATACGACGCTTACACTCACGGTGACCTCGTTTCAGAACAAACCTATTGATTTGCAAATAATGCGACCACATAATGGAGTTTTGTGTTTTAGTTCCTCACTTAACTTAGGGATCAGTTTCTTCCGTTTTCATTCAACGCCTTAAATTATATCTACACCACTGAAGGAGGGATTACGAACATACAATATCATTGATTTTCGTCGTCGTGAAGATAATATTTTTGTACTTGTTTTCCAATGCGTCTATGAATCCTAATCAGTAGAACCCCTGTGAACCGGCCTCGGACTGACCGGCCTATCCCGTGGAAGAGTTTTGTTTTCTCTTTGGCATTAGAATTGCTGAGAGGTAGTGACTCAGACATTGTTTGATGAGCCTCTCCTGGAAAGTTCCTGGTTAGTGAAACGGGGTGACGTGACATTAGGTGTGTTTGTTATATACAGTACAATAAAATGAGTTTCAATGACGTCTCATTTACTCATTTAAGATATCGTGATGAATTTGTAGACTCTTTTTCAACAAAAATCGATTTTTCGTAGGAGTATCTGGACAAACTAGTCTTGGTCCCGACCAGACTGGTTAAGAGGGGTTATACGGTAGTATTAAATGAGCAATGATTTAGATGGAATTTACAAACTATATTTATTTTGAGAAAAAAATGCGATCTAATGTAGTCTTATGTCCGACTAAAACGGTTTTTGTATTCTTTTTAATATGATAACTTTCGGTCAGGTGAAAATGGCGACGAGCCTGGAATCGGACCCGGGACTCCTCCTTTGGTCGCAGGGGTGTTAACCACTACACCACCCGTTCGCCTTCCATTTCCACCCAGACAATTTCCCGGCTCGTCGCCATTTATACATGACCGAAAGTTATCACATATCTTCTCTACGTGTAGGGTGCACGGAATAAATATATGTATAACTCTTTTCAACATTAGATAACTTAATTGTTTTCTTTGCCGATGCTCGAATGAAAAAGTCAAGGCCTCCTCAACCGGAATGAAAGACTAATGTGTTCACTGTTAATGCCTGATGCTACCACAGTGTAAGGAAACGAACGGAAAATAATTAAATAATAATAATTACACGACCCTTGTGCAATGTAATATGGTGAAATTTTAAATACAGTTTCTGTGCATGACATTTCAACCTCATTATACTTTCGTCATCTTCACCTACTTGTCATACACTCGAAGATGACCAGTAGTGTCGTTGATACGTTGTGTTATGTTATATAGTGAAATATTAAATACGGAATCTGTACAAAGGGTGTATGTACAAGATGAAACAGAAAATGAACTCGAATCCTCTCTGTGAGCTCGGTATCAGACCAATAACCAGAAATTGACATGACCGGCAATGCAGGGCCAACAAATAACTGAAATGCTTAGGTATGTTGTTTTCATCCGAGAGAATACTGTTATTAATTTTAAAAACAATTATTTTCATTTCGATTCAAAATTTTAGAGGTTTGGTCGTAATTGTAATTTTAAATCTAACTTCAAAAGATTTCAGGAACCTATAAGTGTGCTCGTCCGTTACCTAGGCTTATTGTTCCCGAACCTAGAGGATATCAGGAAGGTTAAGATCCACTCCTTGGTGTCCTTCAGCGAGGTCCTTGGGTTGGATTAAACTTAACTGTACTAAAGGGAACAAAGTACCTTTTGGGTCTACGTGCGGGGCTCGGCTTTCCCCGGTGCTCTGTCATTAGCCGAGCATACCTAAATTGAAATTTAATCTAACTGTCTTCGTATCAGTCAGTCGCATAGAATGGTTCGAATTTCAGCGTGTTTCCTAGACCTTGTGGTAATTTCGTTGCGCATCTGTTTGACCGCGGCGCCTCGATGACGTCATCGCCCCCCTTCCCGGTGCCCACGCACCTCGTGCCTTCCTCTTCCTCTCCCCTTACCCCCCTCACCGTTCCAAACACACAACACTCACGCGGCGATTACAAAAGAACCGACTGCGACGTCATAATAGGGCTCGGGAACGATCCGTCCTTGACATTGCGATGTATAATAATGAAGACAGACGAAAAGATTCCGATGCGGAAACGCCTGAGTTGGGTCCCGGAGTTAACTCCGGTAAAAATAACTAGTGGTGCAAAACCATTGCACATACTTTCATCCATCTGCAGCATAGCGTGAGGAAAAATTATGTAGTGAAAGGATCATTTCTGACGTGGTCCTCTATATTTTGGACGTCTTCATGCTCAAAGTCTCTAGATGAACTTATTACTGTCTTTTATTTGAAATTTTGACAGTAAAATAAACATTCAGAGTATTATTTCAAAACATATAGCGACATATCAGTCTTATAAATATCGTACAGTGATTTGTAAATGTAATTTCTTTGTAGACAGAAATTGATGTATTTTCGTGTCTGCAGTGCGTTTGCTGTCCTCCTATGTATTTTGTCATTGTCATATCTTTCATTTCAGTTTACGAAAAGTGTATTCTATGTCTGCTTGGTCCATTTACATTGCTAAATATTATTCAAACTTCTTGAAACAGTAAACTACGGTGTAAGTGAAGAAGACAGAAATTATCTTACTGCGTCTATTCCGCACTTTCAAGCGAAATGTCACTAAGTCTGATGTAATGCGTACTAACTGTTCTTTACGTACAGAACATTTAAGCAAAATCGTTGGAGCCGTTTCTGAGAAAAATTCTAAAGAGTACTTTGAACTTCATGTGAAGTGCCCTTTGTTTTAAAGTAAAAAATATAATTAGAGCACGTGCATCGACAACAAGTAAATTCTACCGTAAATACGAAATGCGAATTAAATCGGTTCATCCGTTCACTCAGAATCGCTGCGCACAGACGGACAGACGGACGTTATGCCAAAAACAACTTTTTCCGAATCGGGGATCGCCGAAACGGATATATCCGTCGAAATCTTGCTTTGGAATTTTTTTCACGCTTTCTATACTTTCTATACACTACGTATACGAGAAAGTAAAATTTATAGAAGTCTTTAACATCTGAAATATCGAAGTAGGGAATAAGGTGAAGGAGACTCGCGTCGCGTGCGGCGTGGTCCGTGAAGTCACAGTGTGGCTCCACAAGCGGATGCTTTCAAAGAAACAACGGAAACGTTTGATCAGATTCTGAGTGCGAAGACGGACGTTCGACACCGCGAAGCAAAAGATTCCGCTGATGCTGTTTGGGTTTTGTACACGAAGGCTTCGGCAGCAATATACTAGAACGCTAAATACCCAAAGTGGTCTATATCGACCCCCAGGGTTGGACTAGGACCTGCAAGGGGTCCAAGTCAGTGAAACACAAAATTGGGGGTCCATGAGATGAAAATGGGCGTCCACAATAGTGGATCTCATTCAAGCAGGCCGTGAACTTAATTTTGACTTTCCATCAATGGAATAATCCTCATACAGTGAGTGTATGTCATACTTATATCACACATGTTACACATTCCGTATGATGGAATATCGCGAGAAAGTTTGTAATTGCTTTTCCATCTTCATAGCTGGTGGAAAGGGGTTTCATCGCGGTTGTCAATCTGCTAACAAAAAAAGAAGCGAACTGGACATCACTGACAGAGGAGATTTTAGATTACACCTAACTAAATCGATGCTAAATGTTGAAGATTTGTTATTAAAGCATCAGATTCATCCCTCCCACTCAAAGCATTTATTTTTGCTCAGTTATTTTATGTAATATATATTAAATTTTAATTTGGTTGGTTTTAATTTGAATTCAATTAATAAATGTATAACAAGGAACATGTAAATTTTATGTTTTTTCACGTTACAGTTGGAAATTTAAATCTAAAAATTTTATGAGAAAGTAAAAACAAGAATTAAACCCCAAAACACTCCGAATGCACCCTTTCCAGGCATGAATCGGATCCCGCCAAGCAACATGAGTTACAGCCGTTTAACTTCGATGTGTCCCCACTAGCTCGATATCATAAAATATGTAAGTTCGAATTGTTACTTAGACAGTTAGAGATATAATGGACATACTTCCTTCTTTGAAGAGTTCGATGTGAAATACTGCCTCTAAAAACGTATCCTTGGACGATTTCAAGTAGCTACTAAGCAGAAAGTAAATAGAACCAAAATTACCTACTTAATCTTTACTGAATAAACTTAAATAATTTATTAAATTTTTGTAGACTATAAATAAAGCATATTATACTGGAGTTCGAGTACCACAGATTTCTTCTCATATTTGACACTGGAGCTGGCCCTCCTCCCCTAGTGGTTTGTTTCTTTCCCTAACAGGAGTAGGGTCCATTTCATTCATGCTCAGAGTTAGTTATCCCGTCCGAACTCTTTCCAATGACAATTACTCGGGACCTAATTCGGGTGATTCTGCGGAAGAAGCAGCTCGTCCAAGCTAGGAAATTTTTTCGTGTCCAGTAACGCTCAGACCAAAGAGGGGGATTGGGTGTGGGTGAAAAATGAGTCAAAACAATTAATAAAACAACAATTATACCTTATATCGAGTCATTTCGAATAAGAGTCTCTCTCGCTATGTTATGTAAATTAAAAATTACGTCGAATTTAAAATAGGATTAATTATCTTAAGCGTCTCAAATCTTGAAGCGGCCGAGTGAGTGTTAATGAGTGTTCAGGGTGCACACGGAATTTCATAAAAGGATATTTTAATACGCGTATTGAACAAGGAGCGCTTGGTCCCTGGCTACCTTCTCGACAAACCCTTTATAATTTCAAAGGAACCTGTCTCTACTGGCTATCTCTGAATGAAAAATTAATATATTTAATTATAAACATATCGCAAATATAGTGGTATATTTGAAATATAAGTTAGAAGTAAGAAAATGTGATAACAAGCGTAAGGTAAATGATCAAGAATCACCACTAATTTTACTATTAATTTTATTTTTGTTTTGATGTAAGTTCGTCGAAACTCACCACTTCCGAGTACCTACTCGTGGATGTGTGTTTGCATTGTTGACGTTGTAAACACTCCTCCATGAGTAGGTACTCGGAAGTTGTCAGTTAAAATGTGCATCCGACGCGTAGGTACGCGAAAACCGGGTTTAAGGGCTACCAGCATTGGAGCCGCCCTGAAGGGGGATGTGACCCAGGTTCACCGGATCAGGCCAGGTGGAGGTTGCGTACGGACTTAAGAGTCGAGGCGGGTGGTGCAGTGGATAGCACATCTGCGGCCAGAGCAGGACTCCCGAGTTCGAGTCCCGGTCCGTCGCAATTTTCACCTGGCTGTTGACGTTGCTAAATACGTCGGGAACGGTTGCATTTTCCGTTCTTTTTACTTATATTTCAAATATACTACAATATCTGGGATATCTTCATAGATAAATAAAATAAATTTTCAATATGATTTGGCCACTAGGGGAGTAATGGGCACAGCAGACGGTTGGAGCAAGGTTGCGAGAGGGATTACCCATACGCAAACTCAGTCTCCTCCTTTCAGTAAACCGACTGTAAGCTTTCATTCGCTTAGAGAAATTGTATAAACAACCTAGTGACGTAAGAGCCAGGATGATAAGTACAGAATAGAGGAAGATAGGAATAAATAGATTGGGTTCATTTCCGTACTATTGTTAACTATACAATATAAGATATGAGTAAATGGAAAGAAAAAAGAAAGGTATAGATAAAGAAGCAACAGAATGTCAACGGAGAGAAATCTGGAGTGTGTGAAGTCGGCCGAACCGACCGAGACCGGACCGAAGAACAAACTGTAATGTCTTGTGTGCGGTGAATTACTTATCACGTTTAAAGCGTCAAGAAAATTTGAACTTTTCTGATTAATTCTGAACGTAAATCGGTGTTCAAAATGGGACAGGTCTCAAAGCCAAATGTTATATTGCAAGAAAACAAAAATTATATTATAAGGTGTCAAAAACTATTCCAAATGAGCTCACTTCAGATAAACAATTTGTTGAAAAATTGAGGTATCTATTATTTCGCCTAAATTTTTAACACATTTGAAAAAGTTTAAATTCTGAAATTTATATTAATCAAACGAAAATATGATATTTTATCCGTGATTTTCTAAATTTAGTCTTCATTAATTATAGGACGTTTCAGAATTATATGACTATTAATGATATCACTTTCATAAATACAAATGTTCTGACGTATTTTTATTTAAACTCACCCAAGTTTGTCTTCAGTAGTATTAGGGGATTTCGTGGTTGTACAGAGATGACAGTGAATGTCCATGGCAACATTATTCTGTACAGAGAAAATAAACATAAAGCTACTCATTATATCATCAAACTTTTATAAACATTATTTCACTGAACATCCTAGATTTCAGTGAGGAAGGATTGTGAAACAGCGTAAGAGAGGACACAGTTTGAAGAATGAGAAGATGAAAGAAGGAAAAGGACCCACGCTGTGACCCATTTTCCGTCACAATCATACGAAAACATTTACTCTTTCTATAACGGAACGCAAAAGTTCGCAAAAACGCAAAAATTCGAGATTTGGCCATCAATAAAAGATTCTTTTTACATCGCCAACGTTTCGGAAATTTTTTGTTTTCTTTTTGACCTACACCCGGAAGGTTGTAGAGAAGTAGAGGGTTGTATTTAGAGGTAATGGCTGGTGGTAATTGACGATGTCGTGGTTCTATGTCATACCGCCCTGACGAAGGTAAAATAAATTGCCGAAACTTTGGCGTTGTAGAAAGAATCTTTTATTGATGACCAATCCTCGAATATATCGTTCCGTTATAGAATATATATTGGTCAAGATCAACATCATAATTTACTCTTTCCTTCTCGTGCAAGACTCATGTACATGCATCCGTTAATGCTTTGGAAGGTTTTCAAAGACTGCTCTTCGCATCTCACAGACACTGTGGATGGTGTGACGATCCCATTTGTCCGGTAAAAAAACTCAAAAAGTTGGGAGTTCGGATGAATTCAGATTGAGGTGAAAATATGTATATATGTTAAGGACATATATTAAAATCAAGTGTGACGAAACCTCCTCGATGAGACTCGCACAAAAAAGTTTATTCGAGTTGAAGTGAAAAAACACGGTTTTCGTATTAATCACACGAACTGTACGTTTTATTAAAAACATACATAATAACTTTGTATAAAACATTCGAATGTATTTTTCACCCGATGCATCATTTGTGAGTTAAAAAAAATATAAGTGCTCAATTGCACACCCTTTGCATGGACTAAGGTCGCAAATTTAAAGCACTCTTGCTTTCACATGTGTAATTACATATTTACAATATTTGTATCGTAAATATCAACAAAAAATTGTTTTACGTTAAGTATTGATAATGAATCTTTGAACTGTCAATTGATTCCTCTGACATTTTGATTCACTTTGGTTAAGGTTATGAACATTGATTGGTTCATTTAAACCCGTGTGCTCCGAAGATGAATTGTGGGACTTGAGAATTCTTCCCATCAGATTCAGATGTTATCAACCCTCTATTACATGAAGCCTCTAAATGACTACATTATTTACGTGTGGATTTTTAACATCCACTAGCTGATTACCCGGCGTTTGCCTGGGATTTTTCTCAGATTTATCTTCCTTTACTCAGGAAAAAATAAAATCTGTAAGATCAAAATACTTTTACTTAATTGTATTGTAAAAACATGTACAGAATCCTCATTTTTCAAATTCGTTATAACACAAATTTATTACAAAAATTAAATGTATACACTACACCATCTCGCGCGAGTCACGCCGGTCGAATTTCCGAGGCATGACACGGCTGCACCATAACATTAAAATTCTTGTAAAATCTTAACTATTCGTCGAAATTTTACGATGTTAAGTGTGTTTTTATCTTTGTTAAATGTATAAAACAAATAGTCCATTAAATTTGATGATGATTGATTTTTCCTTCTTTAATTACTCTCTTAAATTGAAGTATTTTAATATTTCTATTTTTAATAATATTTTATCGATAATTTAGGTTAATTTTTGTAAATACACGTATGCTGTCGTAGACTTTTATGTAGAACTCTTTGAAGCAAACAATATTTCCATTCATAGTTATCACCTATCTATAACCGTTTAGGCAGCGTAAGCTAATACAACTATTTTTTTATCGGTATTTATTGTCAGCAACTATTTCTATCTTTCTTACCACACATTTTAAAAATAAAATCTCCCCGATGTTCATCCTGGATATATCATTCGGAATATATCTACTTGACAAATTTCATCATAATTGGTCCAGTGATTTAGTCGTGTTCATGTAGCAACAGACAGACACACTTTTGCGTTAGGGATTTATATATTAGTATGGAATACGGATTTTAATTCTCAATTACTAGATATTTTGACGCTTTTCAAAAGGTTGTCAGAACCTAATCTATCTATGGACTTGAGCGTGTCTAGTTTGCACCGCGTCTAAGGTTCATTTGGTCGACTCCTGTGGTCCGATTGTAAAAAAGAATTCTCTTGCAATGAATAGCGTCCACCTTGAGTGGCGATGTTGGTTGTTGTTCCGGCGCGTGAGTAAAGAGGCCGCTGCTATCTTGTTCCGCAGGCGGAGCACCCATTGCCGCCGAACGGGGGCGGTGGGGGCGGCGGCGGGCGGCGGAGGCGGCGGCCGCGATCTCCTGAAGAAGAGGCTCCGGCGGCGGCGGTGGAGGCGGTGGCGGCGGCGGCGGCCGGCGTGGAAGGAGCGGTGCGCATGGCCGGCTATTTGGAGAAGCGCGGACGCAGGGTGAGTTTATGACTCTTTATTATCACCTCTTGAAGTAACTTCTATCTTCTGCACGAGGCACCGTTATTCACGACATCCTGAATTAACCAAATCAAACTTCCTTGCGCAAAAATACCAGTCAAGTTTATTTTTTTTAATTCCGACTTTTCGGCTCCTGAAACAGGTAGTCCTTCTCAAGAAATTATAACCAAGAGGTAAATCAGATCATTAACAGATTTGCCGGAACACATAACCTCAATGTGTGTGTTCTAAATCAATACAGTTCAAAACACAATAAGGCAATCAAACAGTTCAGTGCCTTATTGGGTTTTGAACTGTATTGACTTGAGGTTATGTGTGTTCCGGCAAATCTGCCAATGATCTGATTTACCCCTTGGTTATAATTTCTTGTGAAGAGCTACTCGTTTCAGGAGCCGAAACGTCGGAAATTTTTAAAATAAACTTGACGTATTTTTGCGTGCGGAAGTTTCATCTGGATGTCATATCAACCAGTGATACCTGTTCTTTATATAACGAATTAATCCAGCGATTCCTCGGTTGATGATACTGTACGAAAACAATCGACAAATTCCGAAATGGACGAAAACCGAGACTATTATTTCCTTGCGTCAAACTGTGTCCTTTTGGGATCCAAAGGTGCCCAAGGGGTTCATGGAGTTTCGAGTTCCGCAATTTCTGGGCCTCGGCACTGGGAACCGGAAATGTGACCGGCATCTCCCTCCGACCGGTGTCACCTCAGGGAATACCCTGTACTCATTTTACAGGAGATTTAGTAAATCTGGGAATCTGAATGTTAAGATGTTAAGTAAAATCCCACGCCCCACTGGGGATCGAACCCCGGAAACCCAAACCAGAGACACTGCTAACTCCTCAGTGAATCAATGTAAATCCAATTAATTCATTTGAGACTTCGCAAAATATGTACCGAAAATATTTTATACAAAAAATAATAATAAAAATGAAAAATTGATGTAATAAATATAGATTTAACTATCCCCCTCCCTAAAGACCCTTGGTATCAAGGTACACTAGAGCTAACTTGAGAGTTGGTGCACCCATGTCGTTCAAGAAAGGTGTCCAATGAGATCGGTTTTAGTTGACTGTCTAAGATTTGCTTAAAATTAGACGAGACATTATCATCAAACAAGTTACAGACACAGAAGAGTTTAGGGATCTAATNCCCCCCCCCCCAAAAAAAAAACAAACAAACAACAACAACAAACAAACAAACAAAAAACAGAGCAGTTCAAAATTATTTCCATGGCAGATCAAATTAACTATTCGAAAATAGATCAATAAATTAATTCAGCAGCCCCATTGAAGTTAATTTTACTTTGGTTTCTATTACTGGGTAGATTTCGTTACTGTCTTAACATTGTTAGGATTTTGCTATTTGAAGTTAACTCTATAAACAATTATTACTTTCTCCACTTGTCTTCCAGTACCTCTGGGCATCTGCGTAGGAGCTGAGAAGAGTTATTTCGATATCAAACAGAAATCAAATACAGTGCCACAGTACACGATACATATTTGTGGTCAAGCGATCAATATCATGAAAATTAAAGTTGGACGTAACTCACTTCAAGGTGCGTACTATTCATTTTATACCTCGAAGGTTTCAACATGTTTCCATTGTGAGTTTGAACAATAGTCTCACGGATGGGAACCCTTAAGTAGGGGCAGATAGTATAAAACAACCAACTCTGCTTATGAGTAACAGGAATTGGTAAGTCTTTGAACGTAAAGGTGACTGTGTTGGCTCTAATTTAACCAGACTGAATCATTTGGATGCAAAAACAGAATATACTTTGTATTATGGTATGTTTTTTTTTCGCTCTTTTCAATCCACTCAATCGTGATACATTAAATTAATTGACGAAACCAACCTAAACAACCCCATACCTAGGAAAATCTTTCAGAATTTTTTTGTAACATGAAGATATTAACAAAGACGATTTACGGATGGATAATTATTTCCTTGTGTATAGTGATCATCGTCATCCTGCTTCCTGAGTACAGAGACGCCGAATTCGAGTACAGGATTAGCTGACCCTTTCCCAACCCCCTTCTTGTACTCATTAAAAGTTTACCCTCTCGAATCACTGAAACATTTTACCTGTGTCTCCTTGTGAAAGTGGTTTTGGAGACAAAGATTACTAAGCTCGCTTCCACTCGCTCTTGGATTAAGTTTTCCTCATTCTTAAAGATTCTCTGATTTTCTATTGTATGGAAACGGGCATTTACTTTCGGAATAGGAACACTTTTTCTATAGAAATATTGAAGTGTTTCTTTTCTGTACTCCGTCCTCCAACTTTACGGATATGTCGATGAGCCGTTTATGCAGTAATAGCAATCCTTACGTGCCCAAGTTTCACGTTGAAATCGATTACGTCGTAATGGATTTGAAACGGGTTGAGAGTAAATGCTGCTCTAATCTCTCAGGGGTCGTGGCAGATGAATCCTAATATGACCGCTTCGAATAAATGCCTTTACAACAACAATGATTCAATCGTAGAAAGAAAGGAAACTATTTATATAACTGAAGGGATGAGCGGATGAAGTTGGGAAATAGCAACTACTCGCAACAAAAACTGAGCTCGCGACTTTGGATGAATGTTGTAAGTGTAGTTATATTTCGAGCACTGATCACTTTTATCCCCAAAATGGTTAAAATATTACTACGATTGGTTTTTTTTACTAATAAAGCACTATGAAAGTCAAGCAATTTTCCTTTAGATATATGTTGAATTATTAATCTCTACTGAATTTGAGAAAATAAATTACAACAAAATATGAGGTCAATTTACCTCAATACTTCCAAAATATTTCTTTACGCATTATACATTCAACCCTTATTACTTAGAAAACCACGTCAACAACACACCAAAGTACATATCTTATCGTCTTCATAATTGCACTATCCATATTTTATATGTTGGTCCTTACCTTTTTTTCTATTACAGACTTTTTGTAAACCGGATATGTATCGTGCTATTGAAGCTTATCTACCTGGAGCGATAGGAGGTAGGAGGGTAGAATGGTATTAGTATGGGTGGTTCGCTTAGCTGGGTTTACCAACAACTCGGCCCACATGGAGGTGTTAGTAGTAGTAGTTAGAATTAGAAAACGTTAGTGGTACGAGGTGGATAGAGAAAGGAGGGTTTCCCTTGTAGCAGATATAAGAACTGGGACATTGAAGAGAAAAACTTTAGTATTCTTCTGTCCCCGCCGGGAATAGAACCCGACGGGATACAGTGGCAAACAAGGATTCTAACCCTGAGCCAACGGAAGGGAATTGCTCCTTTGAGTGCTATCTGAGAGACATATGTGCTGCTATATGTGACCTCTGGATGCGACTGCTATGTTCGTAGTTTATGTGCGCTTGTGCGCATTATTCTTTTACCCTTCCAACTAGTACAGAATATGCAACACGCATTACTTAGACGTATTATAAAATGGGAGTTGCCTAACTTATCCACTGTAGTATAACCTTTTGTTAACAAAATAAAACTGATTTAAACTTTACTTACGCTTCCTTTTGTAACGCAAAAACTATAGTTGGCTGAAAGCCATCCCGGTTGTTTTCTTTGTTACTTTTAGCAGAACGGATAAAAACAAGGTCATCGTTTTAATGTACATAACAGAGGGTTTTAGTCAGCTATTTTTAGCACAGCGCATTGGCAAGTTCTTCCGTGCATCACACGAGGTTCACTCAGTTAACTAAATTGTAATTATGATGTAACGGTAACTTCGAATAACATAGAAAACAAAAAATAATATATTTTTGTTCGTGCGTGTTATTATCATTGTCAGAGTACTGAACAAAACATTCACAATGAAGGTACTAGATATCTTATTTCTGAAACCAAAATGGCAAATACCGAAATGAAAGAAAAATTAAAGTGAAATGCACGGTAACCAAAGAATATCCTCGCAAATAGTGCACGAAAATTAAATTCATGTGCGCCATCTGCTGTGATATCATCCAGAGAAGATGTAATGTGCTCTTCAGGGATAAAACCAGCGTTTGCAAGTAAACCGTATACTACTTACGAGATTTCAACCGTCGGTTGTCGAATCGCTAAAAGTTGCAATACCTCTGCATGTCACGACTTCTCTTCGTGAACATCACACTTCGATATCTTTAACTATTCAAGATATTTTTGCGGTGTTCGTTCTTCTTGATTCACTTTGAATATGTATTGGTTGATAAGTATTCTTTTATAGTTTCTGATCCGGTTCTCTTTATTTTCTACACTTTTCGCGAACTTATTCTAATTTTAGGTTTGTGTATTATTAGAATGTAGGAATGCTCTCGTACACGAAAAATAATTTGCCCACACGGAGAAAAATTACACAAGCACTCAGAAAGGAAAGATAAATCAGAACATTATTGCATTTTTCATCTCCTAGAACTAGTTATGTGTGTCATACATATTATTATGTTTATTGACCGAAACGCACTGAGTCTGGTTTCGTGCGGACGTGACCCGAGTAATGTCTTTCTCAACCTTCCTCCGCTCGCCTGCTCTGCCCAGTACTCACGTAGTGGTCATACCTGACTGAAAATTATATAATTTGTATTTTGATACATGACATATATTCTGAATTTTTTAAATCTGAAACTAAAATTTATTGAAATTTAAACTTCCTGAATATTGTTTGAACTATATTATATTAAATGATAGATAAAAATTTAAACATTATTATTAGTATTATTGTTTTATTACAATTAGAATAAAAATAAAGAATACAATTATACATCTCAGGGATTTGACTAACTTGGATTAAGTGCTAGATTAACCTTAATTTAACTACTTAATTCCTTGGGATAAGACATAAATTTAAAGAACTTAATACGACGATAGAAATTGATTTCATAATATTCATAACGAGTATTAAGTTCAATAGGTTGGGTAGTTGAAATCAGTTTTTATCGTTATATTCGGTATTCGGTACCTGAGAATATTCATATATTTTAAATTTTCATAAAGAACGAAATCTCTGGTGGGTTGCGCGGGGTACTAAGAGAAAATTGGATAATTACATTTTTTTATAGTCATAATCGGTTTGAGAGCTCCAAAATATATAAGGGTAGTAAGGTCTACCTCCTGTATTTAGACTTTTTTTTTTCTTTTTGAGTGCCTGTGTTATTTGCCTCCATAATGAAAAATTGTGGAAAACTACGAATTTTAATATTAAATTTCATCTCAAAGAAACATCGACTGGAAAATACTACTTCGCAAAAATTTCGCTTAGGTCGCTGCCAGAGTTAAAAAAATAAATCCAAATTAATAAAAATATACATTTTACCTCAATCTGTAAACAATGTGAAATAAATAAATAATACTATTAGATAAGAAATAAAAAATACTTTGGATCAAGATTTGGATCCTTTATCAAAAGAATTAATAAACCAACATCAGAAGACGATACATTAAATAGACAAATTTATTTATTCAAACATATTTTATTTAAAATTTCTCTATTTGAAGATGTTAATCACATTATTTTTTTGAACACACATGCTCCGACGGATCTCCAATTTTCGTTGCCTGAATTAACTCATTGCAAGATTAAGGTATCGGACCACGTCATTACTCGTACACTCTTAATTACAGCATAATAGAGAAGCCTAGTTTTAGAGGGGGGGACCCGGAAGATATTTAACTAAATGATCTCAAGGGTTCCTGGAAACCTTTTAAGCTTTCATCTGTGCCACTTAACATTTCTGTACGTTGCATGGTTAGAATGATGTAATTCACGGTGGTGTAATTCAAGGGCAAGAGCCTTTTCAAAATAATATTACTTATTTCCAAGGTGACAAACATTAAAATTATGCCACTAATCTAGAAATTTTTCACCCATCCTCCAAGCACGCATCTTTGTTGACACAGCACCGTCCGACTGAACTCGCCCTAATGATGTATTACCTACATCGAAAGACTGACTAGTTCGAAGATATTGTTTTTTTTAATTTGTGACTTAATCGCAAGAAATTGCAGTTAAATTAAGGTTAATTCAGCACTTAATCCAAGTTAGTCAAATCCCTGAGATGTATAATTGTTTTCTTTATTTTTATTCTGATTGTTATAAAACATTAATAATGATAAAAACCTGATTAAATTTCTATCTATAAGTTAATAATATTTAGTCCAAACAATATTCGGGAACTCGCTCGACTCGTTTGAAATGCACAAGAGCACTAAGTACAAAGATGGCGGAGGAGCGAATCGGTTTCGTGATTTCTGCCTCATCTCACCTTAAGAGAGAAAAATATCTTTCTCGGATGTCCGGTGTCCCATCGATAAAAGTGATGTGAAAAATTCAGCGGAAAATTTACTTCAAATCAAGTAAACTTCCATCACTTTTGTGATTTCAGAGTTGGTCTTATTTTGTAAGTAAGAGTTTTCTCCATAAGACGCAATGTAATACAACATCAATTATAATTGGTATCATTTTCATTAAATGGCCGGAGAGCTATGTTTTTCAAATTGAAAACTATAAACTATCGAACGTTATCTTTAGTAAATAGCATGTCACTCTGTTTATTTACGCCAATTTAAGACATTTTAGAGATATAATTCTATCTACGCTAGTACTACCTTAACAAGAAGTCACAAACGTTCGATTTTTATAAAAGTTAGGCATTTTGTTTTCGCAAATATCTGTCTAATGCACTATAATCATATCTACTCACTGCGTTCGGATATTTTGACGATTTTCGGAGTTCAATTCATATTTCTGGGACTGTCCTGAAAAATCAGTGGCCGCGTTCTATACAACACACAATAACTCGTTGAGGTTGCGAACTTCACCGTCTCCAAAGAATTTTGATGCATCTGCACTCCTCATTAGCATTTTCTCGACCGCTCCAAGATTTATTGCAGTCTGTTATTAAATGCACAATTATAGAGTAATATTTTTAAATTTTATGGAAAAAGTGTTGTTTTTATTGCGATCTCGGTATTGGCCTAATTGTTGAGAATGGCGAGGATGGAGTATTGAAAGAATGCAAACAATTGAATATAAAAATTCACAACGAGGAAAATGAATCTCAACGGTCAATAAATAGAACAATTGGAACTCGTAATGCGTCACTTCGTGTTTACTCATATTGCAACGACTCCTTTCAAATATAGTTTTATTTTACCGTAATCAAAAATGTCATTTTAAATGCCAGAAATGTAAATTTCAATAAATTTTAGTTTCAGATTTAAAAAATTCAGAATATACGTGATGTATCAAAAAACAAATTATATAAATTTCAGCGAGATATGACCACTAAGTGAGTAATGGGCAGAGTAGGCGGGCGGAGGAAGTTTGAGAAAGACATTACTCGGGTCACATACGCGCGAAAACCAGAGACTCTGCGTGTTTCGGTCAATAAACATAATAATATGTACGACATACATAACTAGTTCTAGGAGATGAAAAATGCAATATTGTCCTGATTTATCCGGGGACCACCACCGGTTGGCTGGCGACCGCTGTAGTAGTTCTCGTCCTCCGCAGTGGACGTCGCGCATCGGAGGAAAATGCCTCCAGCGGCATGACGAGTAACGAAGGTGGGGAGAAGGGAGGGGGAAGGAGCTTCCGGTGGGCGCTCGCTGTGACGCGACACTTCCGCCACCACTGGAGGCCACGCGCGGCCGCCAATACATCAACCGATGAACGGTTCTTTAGCGATACGGATGTACATTCCCATGCTCCTCTCCTCGTGCCAAAAGACGCGAAAAACTATCGATAGTGCTATCGACTTATCTTTAGTAAACAGCCACCTACACTCGAATTCATTGCTTAAGAAGAAAAAAACCGTGAACGGAAACACACTGTGTTTATAGTTTGTTGTACATTAGTCTTTGAAAATTACTTTATTGTCCTCGACGTGGTCATACGCAGTTTGTAACAGCTCTCTTCACAATAAATGATTTATTTATTATTAGTCTAACTGGCTTGATGTTGGTACAGAGCTTGTACTCAATGTAGTCAACACCTTAACTTCGCCATCGTCCGTAAGAGTAGCAACCTCGCGTTATGTTGGCAGGACATTCGAATTTCTCAAAACTTAAATCCATCGCAAAACTTGGACACCAATTCGATCGTGTGCTCTTGTGGAACGAATATTACCTTGAATCTTAATTTGTTGCCTTATTAACTTGTATTTCTTTATAGCAAATAGTCAATTTTGAGACTACTATTAATATTTATTAGGAATTCGTAGAAGTTGGCAATTTGTGTTAGGCAGCCATATAGCACTACTTTACATGGCTTGGAGAATAGAGGAGTCAGTCGTGATCGTTAGTTAATAGCCAACTACCGACAGCGGTTGTCTACTATTAGCGTCTTTGCTTTCACGAACCTACTGAGTGGTAGAGCGTGGGTTCAAAACCTGCTCGGCCGATCTGGGTGAAGTTTTCAGATGGGGTTTTCCCTCACCTCCTCCAAACAAATGTCGCTTCGGTACCTTATGTTCGGCGACAACATCTCTCAAACGTTACCCTCATTCGAGTGCAACTGTTAGGTGGAAGAGCAGGCCTCATTCACCTCGTCAAAATATATAAAAATATAAAAATTATAGTTACTTTTGAATTCTCCGGTGTACCGACGGAGCTGTCCCCTACACTGTTACCGATAGCTTTTCAAGAACTTTGGATTCCTGCACAGGTTTAAATCAGAAGGACTAATTCTTTGATTCCCTAAGTGACAGGAAACATAATGAAATCTCTTCTTTGCCACTCGGTTGCAGTTTTTTGACTTTTTTTTTTTCAAATTACTTTAGTAGAAAGGAGGGGATTTCCATCGGTGTTCTAATACTCTTTAGTGAAAAAAAAATGTTAAAAATCTCTTCCCGTTTATTGTTAAACGCCGTTCAACAATTAAAACTATGAATGGTAACATGCTAGTTTTCATTAAGCAACGTGCATGGTCACAAGAACATTATGTATCTTCCGGATATTTTCTGATATGTTTTATATATGAGTTGAAGACTGGAGTTAAATACTTATTTCATTGTTATTTTCTAACGTTTTTTTTTGTGTTTCACAAAGTTACAAAAAGTACCTAATAACACTCCGTTGCATTGTTTCTGTTTCATTTTTAGCAATTACACACCTATGTATATTGTATCCAAAATCAATAATTCCTTCCGTCTCAGTCAATCAAACTTGACAGATTTTCCGCAGTGCAAAATTAAGCCTCCACGCATCTACTCAGTTGACTACATTATGAAATCGTAAGGAAAAATGTCGAACAAACCTGCCATATTAAAATAAGTTAATAATACTATCAAATTAACCGTAATTTGGTTATGTTTCTCTCGCCCTACTGTTCATAGCCAATGTGATCGCAAATGTGTTAATTATTTGAAACAATTTGAACCTATAGATAAATATCGATAGTTATTATAAATCTAGAATTTTTACTGAACATGATATCGACGATTCATTTTGGAATAATAAATTTTAATGCCACGTATTTTAGATTTTAAAAAATTATGAGTATTAAATCCGCCACTGCCCTTGGGCCCTTGATCGGAATTGGTGGGATGGTTCTTATTTACTTCCGGAGTTTATCCGGAAGTATTAAGCTCCGGAGGAGACTTAGTTTATTATCCCCCACGTGATCATACGTAGAATGGAACTGCTTTTTTTTTACAATAAAATATATTTATTTATTTATTCACCAAACTAGCCATATTGAAGGTAGATAAATTACTTAATCAATATAACTGTAAATAACGTTTGCTCTCGATCTACTTCTTATTGTCAATGAGTCCGGAAATTAGTAAATAATTTGAAATTATAGATAAATATCGATAGTTTATGTTGAGGAATCGATCACTATCGATAGTGTCAGGTATCAATAGCTTTCCGTCACTACCATACAACACAAAACTTTTATACACTGCGAGGTAATAATATGGGCGCACTTCTTTCTTCTCATCTTAACTTCTGTTTCGAAATTTATTCAATCATTTACGGATTGCTTTAACAGTCACGCCCCCATCATAAGAGATTAGATGATTTAATATCTTACATCAACGTGGACCAAACAGTGGAGTATACGGTCATTTATATATTACGCCAGGATATTGGGGTGACGACTAAAAATCGTAACTGAACCTGTACGATGATGTTAAACTACTCCAAAAGAAATAAAGTTCTGGGCTACTCTGGGGGCAGGAGAAGCAGTTTGCCCCCGGGCCCAGAAAATGGACTTCTAGTATTACAAAAATAACATTTTTGATACCAAATTAAGTTGAAAAAATATCACCGGAAAACTATAAATAATGTTTGGTCAGGTTTCCGGTTCAGGAAAATGACTGCACATGAACCAATTACACATACTCACAAAAATAAGAATAAAATGGTCTGTTACAAGGACTCCGAATTTGAATTCAGAATTTCTTTATCAACTCCCAGTTCTTTTTAAAATCCGTATTTTCTGTGTTTGAGAGCGGTTTTTCGAGATTTTAAAAATGGAGAGTGTTGGAGCAATTCTGACCCCAGGTTCGGATTCTGCGCGTCAAAATACACAGGTCTAGTCATTCAATCACACCATTTGTTAATTTTCGTGTGTATGTGATAATTAATTTGGATTAGGAATACTAAAATTACAGTAACTAAATACGTTTTTATTAATTAGTGAGATCTAAAAAGATATTTATTATTTAAATTTATTATTTGTTCGTATAGTATCTCATTTTTATGTTAGTAGCTAATACAAGAATGATTAACTAAACTTGTGTCAAAATAAGGATTTAAATATTTTCGTAAACCAGCGCTGTTCAACTTTTCGTAGCCCACGGGCGCCATTTTCTATGTATTTTTCATCGATGGCACGGGATGAAGTTTGACAAAATGTTTCCGGACAAATAAAACTAACGGTTTATTGATTTATTTATGATAAGATAGTTTTTGTCATCCCTTAATTTATATTTATTCAAACTGGACAAAAATATGTTTATTCTTTTTTTAAATTCTATTTTTAATATTTAGTATTTGAATAACATGTTTTCATATTGTCATGTACTACTTCCAAACACTCATTCTCTCACTGGACGCATCATGTCAAATGTCAATTCTGACGGCATAGATTTATAATACAAAGTTGTGTCCCCGAACGCTGGATAATTTTTTAAAATGTAAAACGTACTGACTCGCGGAACGCAAAAAAAAAAAAAAAATGATTGGAGGAGGGGAGGGACCCAAAATTCAAAATCTGCCCCTAACTATTCTCGGTGGCCCTGTATCCACAACATATGCAATTTCTGTCTGAAGTGAGTTCCTATGATTGAGTTGTAAGTGGAAAAGAAGGTCAGTCTGGTGTAATAAAGTGATTTCCCCCTTCTCATTCCTTGCGTAGTATGTTTCATGTGATTACGTATAGCGTCATCTCAAGGAGTGGACGATAAGCGGTCGACAACGTCATTGCTCCTTCCCCTAAGGCGAGAGACTTCCGCTTGGCTCAGTGGCGATAGCGGAATCATTTCAGACCACAGGTTCAACAGTAGAGATGCGGGATTTAATACTGATCGATACAACAATCGACAATTTTCTACTATATATGTACATACCAGTATGGTAAAACAAAGATATCGTTTATTTAAGGATCAATGTTTTTGCTCATCGATTATATTATACGATTTTTTGCGCCGATTATTAATTTTTTAACGCATTCTTATTCGTATTCTTAAGTTTTTTATTCCATTCGTATTGTGTTGACAGGGGCCAGTATCTTTCTTCATAACTAATGAATCAAAATTATTTCACCTCCTGCACCAGTGTTTCTACACTGTAAAAGAATTTATTGATTTTAATAAAAGTTAAATCCGTCTTGTACTTTATCACGCCATTGCTGTAGTACTTTTTAAATAACTTATAACAATTTCAAAAACTATTTTCTTGCATGGTTGTGTTGCCGTATGGCTCATATTAATTTAGTTTTATGTGTACTCAACTTTGGCACGGTTGTGTACATTAATTCTGTAGCCCCATCCTGGCCCGGGTTTTTCTCCGTTTTTCCTTCTGGTACAGGCGGATTTCTTATACAGGTTCTCTAGTCTTTGTGTAGGGGCGTGTTTATTGTAACAATAAATCGTGAATTTAGTGTTTTTTCAACTCTTATGATTTTTAAACACTATACTCAGAATAATCTATAGTTCGATAATAACTTGTACATGTAAATTTACAAACATATTTGCGTTAAATTACAAACATATTGACATTCTATTAGTATTATATTTGCTTCCGGAGAGTAAATTAGTTTATTGTCCTCCACGTGGTCATACGCAGTTTGTACTGTGTTTTGACAATAAATTTATTATTATTATTATATTTAAAAGTAATGATTAACTGTTATTAGGATTATGGCTACTAAATAGTGCGTGATGATTCCCATTTGGGACTTGAGTTTAATATTAACGCATAAATTATAAATATAATTATAATTAATTATAGTACACAAGTAATGATACATAGAATTTCTTCTTTTTTTTAAACCTTTTTTCTCAATCCTGGTACAACATCTTTGTCTTTTCCTCCACATCCTAAGAGCATCCACCCCTCTCGTGGCTCAAGTGGTAGCGTTCTTGCTCTTATCAAAATCATCCCGGGTTCAATTTCCGGCGGGGACAGAAAAATTTGTAGCTTTTCACAGGAATGTCCCACTTTATGTGACTACTGAAAAGCAAAACCTCCATCCTCTATCCATTTCCTGCTTACATCAAAATAAATAACTATTACTAACCACTTCTACTAATATGGACCAAGTTGTTGGTAAACCCAGCTAACCGGACCACCTATACTAATACCATTCTACCCTCCTACCTCCTATCGCTCCATGTAGATAAGCTTCAATAGCACACTACATTTCTCATATACAAATACTACAATGGAAGAGCGTCCAATAAAATCTCATGTCGTTTCGTTGAGCAAAAGCTAGAGCTGAAGCAGGTGCTTCCCATGCCACTCTTTCGGAATCACATGTCTCCTACGTGATTCGTTCTCTCTTCGGAATCCGGTTCCGAAGCAAATGCAGTTGGGCATATCCACTGTTGTCGTCTATGTTTCAGTGAAAGCAAATGCGAAACGCAAGAGTTGAAGGTGAAAGGCCGTTCACTGGGGGACGGGCATAAACGTGACGTTAACTTGCAACCTTTTGAGTGGAACTGAGAGGACTCGGTTCGCATCCCGAAGGAGTCGTGGGGCGTGCGAATTTCCTTCGTTTATCTTCGTCGTCAGATTACGACAGCAATGGTTCAAATCACGTATTTATACTTCCCTGCTATCATCACAGTCCACGTTCCTTTACACTAAAAAATAAAATGTGTTTATTTATTTTTATTCCAAAACCCATGCGATTTAATTACTTTCCTCACTCTTCTAGTTACTGGCAAGTTTCCCGCGGTTTCATGTTTAGCATTAAACAATGTAAACAGGACATCACAACAGTTATGAGTAGTATATGATAACATCACCTAACTCACGGGTAATTCCCTAAGAATACTGTGAGTAATCAGACGCTTCAGAGATGTCCTTTGTCAGGACTGAAATAGTCGAGTAACTTCCTTTTACTAATAAGTCCAGTAATTTCTTTTCTTGATGTACAAGTATGTTTTAAATTGTGATATCTCGGATAATTTTCTGGGATAATTGAATGGTAATGTGTATGTTATTGGAGTCAGCGTGGCTCAGTGGAAAGAGCTCTGAGTGTCTGGCTGGATGCCGGGGATCGATCCCCGATGAGGTGGGGATTTTCAACACGCCTCAACATCGCTCCCAGACCTACTCAGCCTGCTATAAAATGAGTACCAGGATCTATCCTGGGGTCAAGAAATCGCGCATGCTCTACCCTCCGTGAAGGCCAAAGCCCACAAAGGGTTGTAGTGCCAGATAAGAAGAAGAAGAATTTGTACGTTATTAGTTTGTTTCTCTCTCTCTTGTATTATTCCGTTAAAACAATACTCCCCAATCTGGCGTTTTCGTAAATAAACTTTATTTCCAAAATGCTTTTATTTATGCAAAAACGTTTCGAAGAGGTTTTTAATATTTATTTACACTAAAATTATATCGATGATTTAAAAGCGTGCAGAATCATTGATGTCTAATGTAATGTAATGTAATTACATTAGACAGAACACATTTTTTGTTGTCGTAGTTCCTTTAATACAGAATGTTTCAGCCACGACGTAGTGCTGATTATTGTCCGCCTACGAGGTCGCGTCTTCGACATTTAGTTGGGGCCTTCATGTGTAACAAATGGAAACGACAAATAGTACAAAAGCAAGTGGAATAACGCAAATATCTTTGCACAAAGTATGTTTACGAAAACCAGAAAACCTATAGATCTGGTATAACATAGTATAAAAATACTCTACCATTTTTCCGTGTCTGTACGTAAATTTCAACTCTCATTAATATATTTATAAATGTCATTTCCAATATGTAACATATTCCTAATAATTTGTTTCTTTAAATTACTGATAGTAATATAAGATAAATAAATACATTAAAACAAGACTTGAAAGCACAACACAAATGATGGAAAATTGTTCATTTTCAGTTCACTGGAATAAAACAACTTTGTAATCTACTAGCTTTAAATTTCGCTTGTGACCGTATATTCTAATTTTTAAACCTCTTTTTTGTCTTTATCTTTAGTTAACTACATATTCCTTTTATGTTAAATGTTGGTATTAATTTCGTATATTCAGAATGTAATACTTTGTTTAGTAATGGCTGATAAACACGTTATTCGGAAAGAGCGTTCTGAGAAAGAGCAGTTTCGTCTTCGCAGCGAAGTCGGCGCGATCAAAAGCAGTGAAATGAGGTGAAAGTCGCTCCGCGATGGTACGTTACGGCGACGGAGCGACGAGACGCTCAAATTAAGGTACGAGTCTGTGGAAGGATTCAAATAAATTAACAGACATTTCCTTCTGCAAACCAAACATTCCTTATTAAGGACACGCAGGGAACAAAAAACAACAACATCTGTTACAAAAAAATATTGAATATACAACACAACTTTTGAGACGTTATCCGGGTAATCACACAGTACTTTTTTGCAAAACTTATTTCCATATAAAAGTTTATTAACCAATACCAAGCAAATTATTAACTTCTGAATATATGAAATTAATACCAATATTTAACATAAAAGGAATGATTAGTTAACTAGTGAAAAAACGAGAAATATCCTATGAATGGAAATAACGTAGTTTACGAAATTAAATGCAAAGATGGTAATGTTAGTTAGAAAAGTCAACTTAATACGTTTTTTAGCAAACTTGGATATTTCAATTATAATGGATATGTCCGGAAATGTCTCCCGGAGGAGATGTAAAGAAACAATGACTAAGAATACCAGACGAAAAAGGCGTGTTAAGTGTTATATATTTTATAAATATTTGAAAACGGCATAAATAAAACGAGTAGCCTGTGCTCATTGTGATTTTAACTTGAAATAAATACCTCACCGACCATTTAAGTGAAATAATTTGCAGTTATAATTGATAGTGTAATACATTGCGTTTTATGGAGAAAACACCTACTTAGAAAAAGAGCACTATTTAAATCCCCAAAGTGATGGAAGTTTACTTTGATTTGTAGAAAATTTTGCATAGTATATTGTACATCACATTTATCAATAAATCCCGGGACATTTGAGAAAGCTATTTAACTTTTTCTGAGACGCATACATCACGAAAGCCTTGCGCTCGGTCTCCATGTTTCTCCATGCTCTTATGCATTTCAAACGAGTCAAGCGAGTTCCTGAATACTGTTCGAGGTTCAAATTAAATCACGTTTTTTCTTCATTATTACGCATATTGTTAAGTTTTGAAACAATAATTATAATAATAAAGACAATTATATATGTTCGTTATCTGATTAACTTGGATTCAGGTTTCGCTCCGACGTCGCCAATACTTCAGTCGTCTCTTTGTCTCGTGTTCCCACTCTGTCTTCGAGTCGTTTCTTCTCTTCCACGAAACATTTCCGGAGATGTTTCTTTGCTTCCTATTCCTGTGCTCTATCATCCGTCCGATTTTTTACGTGGGTTTCTTACACATTCTGTACATAAACACTAACCGCACTCTCGGTATTTCTCATGTCACTCCTTACTCTGTTTACCGACAGCGGTGGTGTAGTGGTAGCGTCTTCGCTGAGCGGAAAAGCGCGGGTTCGAACCCTGCTCGACCGAACTGGGTGAGGTTTTCGGCGGGAGTTACCCTCATTTATTCCAGGTAAATATCGGTTCAGTACCGTCAGTTTCTTGGCAACCCAACATCTCTCCTTACCCAAGTCTAACGGTTAGGAGGAAGTGCGTACGTCGCATGTACCTTGCCAAAAGGCGTGAAATAAGTAAATAAATAAATTGATTTCGTACGAACTCGAAACTTCCAAATCGTTACAAATACCATGAAGTTTTATTTGAGTCTATTTAATACAATTTTTGCGTGACGCATTTTCAAATCAGAGTTCCTGCGTATAAAAATATTCTCAGTCTAGGGAAAATAGACATTCCACAAAGTAGAAATTCTCGTAGAGATCAAATTTGCTTTACACCTTAAGGTCATCATTTCAAATGAAATATCAAACTTCCCATTGATCCCACTTGTGCTAAACATCTTATTCGAGGCAAAACGCTTTTTCGAAAATATTTCCTCGGCGATCATTTTATAGTAAATTTATAATAAATTTTATAGATTATAAAATTACCTACAAAAAGGTTCGTTTATGTGTTTTCCTCCAAAGTATCATTTACCACTTATCACGGTTTAAAAAACGATTCACACTGCGTTGCCCAAACAATGCGCACAAGTGCAAGAACACGCGTGCGGACTAAACTTAAAACGTAAACTTAATACACCCCTTTATTTTCAAATTTAGGTGCATACTTACTTAGGTATATAATTTTGTCGAACTTCGCCTTCTTTCTATTTTCCCTTGCCTAACCACCAATGCCACACGTGACACTGAAAATACAACATATAGTATTACTAGCTGATTACCCGGCGTTGGCCGGGATTCTTCTTAGACTCGTCATATTATACTCAGGAAAAATTAAAAACTATCTACATTGTAAGAACAATATACGTTTAATTACCGGTCTTTAAAGTCTGTACGGCACCTCCCTTCTTCACATTCATAATAATACAAATTTAATACAAAACGTGATTGTATACCATCTCGAGGAAGCTGCGCCGGTCACGTTTCTCGCTTCCGAGACAGGACGCGGCTGCATCATTTTATTAAAATTCTTGTAAAATGTAAACCATTTGTCAGAATTTTATGACTTAAACACATTTTTTATCTTTGTTAAATGCACAAAACAAATAATCCATTAAATTTCATGACGGTGATTGATTTCTTCCTTCTTAAATTTCTCTTTTAAATTCAAGTATTTTAACAGTTCTATTCTTAATACCGTTTTGTCGATAATTTAGGTTCACTTGTGTAGATAGAAAAATGCAGTCAGGGACTTTTTTGTTGTACAAAAAAATATTGCTATTTATAGTTATCACCTATCTCTAACCGTTTAGACAGTGTAGGCGAATATAACGTTGTTTTTTTCGATTTTATTGACATCTATTGTCAAAAACCGTTTCCATCTTTATTGTCACACATTCTTAAAATAAAAGTGTTCTTCCTGGACATCAAATCTATCTCCTTGCCGAATTTCATGACGATCCGTTCAATGTTTTAATCGTGATCAAGTAACAAACAGCCAGACACACTTTCGTGTTACTCATTTATATATTAGTACGGATTATGAATATTCCATGCACGTTTATAATCAAATAATTGGATGATAGGAACATTAACACACTAACCAGGTATCTTATCCACAAGGTAGCGAAGGGAAGCGAGTGGAGAAATCTGCGTGAAGTACTAGTAAACAAGTCCTTAAAATGTAGTGAAACTTGAGTCATGGTCGTATAGAAGAATCCATACTGGTCTACAGCAAAAGACGATTTAACATCACAAAATTCACGAGAGCAAAGACACGTGTGTAAGTCATCTAGTCGATTTATAAAATCAAAGTTATCACGATGAACTAATAAAGTTTGTTAATTAAATAAATAATGATGTTTAATGGACGAATGATATATATTATGTGATAAGAACTCACCGAAGTTTATTTATCAATGAACTTGTCAAGGATTGTTAACAATCTAGATTACCTTATTTGCAAATGAATCATTATCATCATAGACGGAAGATCACGGAAACGTGGGGTAACAGTCATCGCACAGGACCAATCACAGGCATGTCATTTCCTTTTGTGTCTGAGCAAACGATACTCAGTAGACTGTTCAAATAAAAACGAATTATAAAATAATTGATTGCTCTTCTGGTATGTTTTAGAGGGTGAAAATGGTTACAATTTCACATAAAATAAAGGAAATTGGATAAAATTTAGAGATCGCGCAAGTCGAATTTATGTATTTAAAAATAGTTTTGTAATAACTGTGTTAAAATGTTGTATCTTTATTAAAATACATCAAAATTTCATGATTTTTCTGGTTCTTTCTTGAATTTTGATTTAAAAAATAATTCCTTGTTTCATTCATTACACTGAATTCGTTTTTGTACAACCTGTCGACGACTTCAACATAAAGTCGAAACGTAGTGTTCTTTACATCACAATATACATGGTCCATCATATTGTCGTAAGTCTTTAATTATTTTTTTATTTTGAGAATATAATTGACGTTAATATAAGTAGAACTGATAATAATTATAAACATTTATGATTGCCCACTATAATTTTCTGTGAATATTTACGTAATACAGTTATTTATTTTTATCGTCGTGTAACTATGAAATTAAAATTTGTGAGTCAATTGTGTCTGACGAAAACTCGAACACGAGCCGAAACGTTGTAAAAATGTAATAAAAATTAATAAGTTGAATTAATAAAATGCAATAATATACTTAAATAAATAACAATAAACTTACTCTCTGGAAACAAACAGGGGACCTTCCCATCAGTTGCCATCAAGAGACACAACGGTATTTCTAAATCATGTCTTGAGAGTATAGGTTTCGTCTCCCCATGAGTTGCACACCAAGAGATCGTGCAAACGAAGTGAGAACGAGGCAGATGAGATCCAAAGGACACGCATCTCGACTGCCGTTGACATCTCGTGTCGCGAGAGAGTAAGCGCCATGCCGTCCGCCATCTTGAAAGTGAGAACGAACTCATCCAACCCGAGAGAAAGCGTGCGTGAACGAATCAAGGGAACGAGGAACTCAGTGAAGCGATGAATCCCTCACGACGATCCTTGACCAATCGCTATTAAGAGAGTTTGCCACTTGAACGGGTTCCGCTGTCGGAACCGAGTGGATTGAGACCTATTCAATGTTTAAATGCCTCTTCGAATCTTCATTTTCTTGCTCTCCATTTCTCTACCGCAGATTCGTTCAAGAGCGGGGGCCGTTTTTGCGCACGGGGATTCCCAGTTCTGGAGGGCTCCAAATAATATTAGAGAAAATTAAATGTTTATTTTTTTTACAAGTTAACAAGTGTTTCTGTAAGTCATGGATATTTCCAAGAAACCAAATTAATTGAATAAAAACATTTATATGTAATTTTTGGTTCCTTTTGTAGATAATATTCGAAAAAAATCTGTGAAAAAAAAATTCTCGGGTTAAAAATATTCTATGCTGTCACAATGGACCACAATTCCAAGATAAAATAGAAGTTGTATTAAAAAAGCTACTGGAACTGCAACGAAACTATTTGGTCGATCACGTGCCAGTAGTGCAACCGCGTAGGGAGACACGTTGAGGATAGTGAATTAATTTCCTCTCCGGAATGTCTGCGCTTTACTTTTTCGCTTGTAGCGGTTGCGCCGTCACTCACGACGACATTTAAAAAAAAAATGCTTCGATTTAAGTGTACGTTGTTTTCTCTACAGAAACGACCATTATAAATTATTAAAGGAACGTTTCTACCATTTTCATTAATCATAGAATTTCGTCACGTGTATGAGTAATCGAAATTTCCTGCTTTAAGTTCTAAACAAGTTGTGAGAACAAGTAAGTTCAAGGGACCGAGACTTATTTTTTATAGCTATAAAATCGTCTTTTAACAAGAAAATTGGGAGGGGGGAGGACTCCAAATTTCCGTTCAATAGATAAGCTATTCTATAGAACTTAGTTCGACGAAGAAGTTTCTTGTTATTGACTCTAGCTTTGTCTGAATGTCCTATGAGAATCTTTGTTACTTTATTTTCGATAACTTTCTTTGCATATGATCAGGAAGAAGAAGACAACACGGAGATACATCATGAGCAACTTGGTTAAAGAAAAGATTTTTTTAAAAAATTGGAAGAAAGTCTCTTCACAGCTACTCTCTTTAATATTACAGAGTAGAAAGATGGCGTTATATAATTTTAGATAGCATTAATGTTTCGCTTTCTACATGAATTATGACTGTATAAAATGATCGAAGTTCATTAATTATTTATTCATTGAAATCATTCATTAATTATAAGTTTTTTTCCTGTTAAATCTCTCTAGGTAAAGGAATTTTTCTTTCATTTTTCGTTCTCTGGATGTGTTTAACCAGGACGCTATAAAATAACTGAATTTTGGGATTTTCGATAATGGTTCATTTTACACGTTTTTAAGGATGTAACATGTCAAACGGATTTAAATCCACATTGGCCAAGGTTTTTCTCCAGTATTCCGGGTACGGGTGGATTTTACATATATGCTCTCTACACTCTTGACTAGGGTTCATTAGTACTATTGTAATAATTAATTTCGAATTTAGAGCTATAATATTATAAACGTAGGCGTCCGCGGCTGGAGTCAGTATGAACTTGTCTGTCCGGGACAAACCGCGTTTAAGTAGATACAACTACCAACGTTTCGGCCATCACGCTGTGGGGCCTTCTTCAGGGCAATGTCACAGTCGTACAGACCTCTCCTCAGAGTACGACAGCGACTTAGGTCTGTACGACTCTGACATTGCCCTGAAGAAGGCCCCACAGCGTGATGGCCGAAACGTTGGTAGTTGTATCGATTAAGACGCGGTTTGTCCCGGACAGACAAGTTCATAGCTATAATATTCGTTACGATTTATAAACAATATTTTCCTAGTCATATGAAGTTTGATAAGAATACGTATTTGAGAAAAATATTATTTGTTTTCTGTTAAATGCATATTTGTTCGTATTCTGTTGATATTCGTACGTGAATCGAACTATTTTTATTATCTCACGAGTGCGCTGAAATGTTAAATCCACCTCTGCCTTAGGACCCTTAATCGGAATTGACTGAACGGTCCTTTGCTTGCTTCCGGAGAGTTGGTTAGTTTATTGTGCTCCACGTGGTCATGCGCAGTTTGTTACTGATAATTTTACGATAAATTTATTATTGTCAACCCTCATCTTTTACCTCAATTTTTATTCCCACAATGTCTTTTTTCTTCTGTCCAAAATATCATGCATCTTGTTTTAGCCTGAATGCACTTTGCTCAGACACGCAACGAAAGGAAATGTTTGTGGTTGGTGGATTCCTGTGATGACTGTTACTCCACGTTTACGTCATCTCACATCTCTGATGATACTGATTCATTTGCAACGAGGGAAGCTAGATACTTATAACTAATACTTGACAAGTTCATTGATTGATATACTTCATTAGTTTATCGTCATGTCTTCGATTTTATGTATTGACTTACACAGGTGTCTTTGCATTTTGTGCATTTTGTAATGTTAAATCGTCACTGCTTCAGACTAGTATAGTTTCTCCCATAGGACCAAGACTTACGTTGCACAACATTTTAAGGTCTCATTCACTAGTACTTCACGCAGACTTTCCATTCGGTATCTTGTGGATATCATATCTGGATTAAGTGTGTTCTTGTTCTTGTCACCCAGCTACTACTAGACTACTAGATCAATCATGATGAAATTTGGCAAGGAGATATTTTAGATGTCCAGGATGAAAATAGACTAACTTTTATTTAAAAAAAACGTGATAATAAAGATGGAAACGGTTTTTGACAATAGATGTCAATAAAATCGGGAAAAAAAGTTATATTCACCTACGCTGCCTAAACGGTTAGAGATAGGTGATAACTATAAATAGCAATATTTTTTTGTACAACAAAAAAGTCCCTGACTGCATTTTTCTATCTACACAAGTGAACCTAAATTATCGACAAAACGGTATTAAGAATAGAACTGTTAAAATACTTGAATTTAAAAGAGAAATTTAAGAAGAAAAAAATCAATCACCGTCATGAAATTTAATGGATTATTTGTTTTGTGCATTTAACAAAGATAAAAAATGCCTTTAAGTCGTAAAATTTTGACAAATAGTTTAGATTTTACAAGAATTTTAATGAAATGATGCAGTTCCGTCATGTCTTGGAAGCAAAAATTCGCCGTATGGTTTCCGTGAGATGATGTAGTGTATACAGTCAAGTTTTGTATTAAATTTATATTATTATGAATTTGAAAAATTACGTTGCTTTACATGTTTTTTAAAAACCAGTAAGTAAAAATATTTTGATCTTACAATATGGATAGATTGATTTCTTTTCCTGAGTAAATAGAGATCAGTCTAAGAAAAATCCCGAGCAACGCTGGGTTATCAGCTTGTAGCAAATAATAATTTAAAAAGATCTCACCGGAAAAATAATATCCATGGGAAGAGTTGTTTCCCAAAATATCAGTACAAATATCTATTTTCATATCTATGTCGGTTTTATTTCTCAAGAAACGCGTTGCCTCGTAATAATTTTTTTAATAAAATTACGTAGCACATCTTAACTCTTTGTTATGAACTATTTGAAAACATCTATTACTGTAATAATAATTTTACATTATGATGTGTTTGTTTAGAGAAGCTAATATAATGTAGGTGAAGAAATACAACTTCTCTAAAATATTTATAGATTTGTCATAAATCTAATGTAAACGTAGTCTAATATACACTTTGTTCTTGTTATCGCCTGTCAGCACAAGAGTTAAGCATTCAAAATTATGTTGCCACGGATAAAAACCAGTTACCGTACATCATTACATTTCCGGAGCTTCCTGTTTATAGAAAAATTGCTAATGCGTAAAATAAATTCGTTCCGATATTCTGAAAATGAAAGATTTCCACTTTATAAAAATGTAGTTAAACGTCATTTTAATTTATAGAACATTTTATACTTTTTATAGCAGGCTAAGAATTTTTTGTGCGCAGGCTTCGTTAAGTGATACGAATTTCAATTTATAGCGACATGACAAACGATGAACCATAAGTTCCTTACGTAACTGAATTTCATAATTAAAGCATAAATAATTTTCGAACAGGAAGTCACAAGAAAACATAGTGTTTCCCATAGAACGAATGTGAGTAATGCATGATTAAATGTATCATCAATAAATATAATGTTTTAAATTATGCAACGCATCATTATTTAAAGAAAAATGTTGTAAATAACCAAACTTTTTTTAATTTTCTGTTGATACACGATGTGTTGAATTCTTTTTGTCAATGCTTTCATGATATCACACAAGAACATTACCGACCGTATTCAGTCAAGTCCCCTTGAGTCGTGTTTAGATATAAACAAAATAGACGAGTCAACTCATTCACCATTTTGGGGCTGAATTGTCTTAGTTATGGCACTGCTCAAATTTAACGTGGTATTTTCACGTTTCTTTGATTGAATGGAAAATATAACACTCTTTCCACAGCGCATTGTAAATGCGTCAATTTCTCAATTATTGACGACTATATCTAAATGCATGTGTGTGAGCCAAGTGCCAGACGCTAGTCAAGCACATAACCATTCACGAAGCTATCAATAATGATATCTATTCTTTTTATATTACAAATAGACCCAACAATTCATGAACTATGGTGTATTATGAACGGTGAATCATTAGTTACACCGTTTTAAGGTCGGATCAGCGCTCCAATTTAGCCAAATCACCGAGATGTATAATTGCATTCTTCATTTCTATTCTAACCGTTGTAAAACACAACAATATTAATAATACTCGCTTTAATATTCACGAACTCGCTTGACTCGTTTGAGGTGCATAAAAGCAGGAGACAACATGGCGGCCGAGGGAAACGGGTTTCGTGATATTGCAGCTCGTCTCAGATAAAGTTAAATAACTTTCTCAAATGTCCGGTGACGTACAGATAAAAGTGGTGTAAAAATACTCCAAAGGAAAATTTACTGCAAATCAAAGTAAACTTCCACCACTTTCATGATTTAAAAGTTTTTTGTATTGCACCATCAATTATAATTGTAATTATTTCACTTAAATGGCCGGTGAGGTATATTTTTCAAGTTGATATCACAATAAATACATGTTACTCTGTCTATTTGTACTCAACTTTGGCACGGTTGTGTACATAACTTCTGTAGCCCCATCCTGTCCCGGGTTTTTCTCCGTTTTTCCATCGGGTAGAGGCGGATTTCTTATACAGGTTCTCTAGGCTTTGTCTAGGGGCGTGTTTATTGTAACAATATATCGTGAATTTAGTGTTCTTTTTTTCAACTCTTATGATTTTTAAACACTATACTCAGAATAATCTATAGTTCGATAATAACTTGTACATGTAATTTTTTGCGTAAAATTACAAACATATTGACATTATATATGTATTATAACTCGCAGCTAACTTTTTATCCTATGTAGGAACTTATGCTGAATTTTTTTGAATCCGCCTCTGCCTTAGGGCCCTTGATCGGAATTGATGGGATGGTCCCTTGCTTGCTTCCGGAGAGTAAATTAGTTTTTTGTCCTCCACGTGGTTATACGCAGTTTGTACCGTTTTTTGACAATAAATTTATTATTATTATTATTATTTATACCGATTTGAGATATTTTAGTGATATCATTCTACGTACTCTTGTACTACCTTAATTGATAAGATATATTTGAAGAATGGTCACTAGGTCATCGACTTCTTCAATGAGTTTCTTAGTTTTATCCGCAAAGGCGAAGCATATTTCGTAGTTATTTTCTGTGTTCAACTCGCACAATCGTATGGATGATACGCTTTAGACAAAGTATTTTAAGGTAAAATTTTAGGTCAACTTTTAATTCGTTCAGACTCTAATCGAATAGAAATACTTCGAATAATTTTTTTAAAAATCTTTTAGACAGCAACATCGAGTTGCTGTTATTATTCGAAAAAAATTTCCAGGAGTGTAAATCTGATTCTGGTTGAGAAATGTATAAACCTCTAGTTCAAGGATAGGAGGCAAACGTTTACTCAACATGTCATGAATTAAATTTCATATAACAATAAATTTATTATTATTATTACTATGAACCTTAACTCCTTTTCCCTTTCTCTGTAGGGGTCGGTGAGGATGATGTGATGGCAAGGAAATACAAGGATGCCGGATGCCCTTCGTCACGCACCTCCCCGAAGCGGGTGATGAATGAATGACATGAGGGTGTATGATGATGAGTGAATGTTGTGGTGGAATGAAAAACAGGGGAAACGGGAGTTCCCCGAAAAACGCTGCTGCGAACCGCGAATTCTACTTGGGTCAGACAGGGTTTCTACTTGGGTCAACACAATGTCTGTTGCACTGAATAGATTTATGTATTGCGCTGGAATGAACGCCAGATTGAGACCCTGATTTGTCTACAGGGTTTGTGTGTTGACCCACTGCGTGACGTTTCGCGTCTCCGCGGTAGGACCGGTCACGAAAGAGGACGCTCGCGGAACAAGAAACGATGTTGGCGCATCGCGGCTTCTGAGAACGTTTCAGTTTATGAGGACCGTTTTCGCCGCACCTGGATTTCTTTCATGCTCCACAGTTCTATGGTCAGAAAGCAGCAAGGTGAAACTCGATTATTTTATTCACTGCCCAGACGTACTATTCCTTTGCCGAACGGGGTTATATCTTTCAGGTCATGGGTGATGCTTCGCATAGTTCTCTTTTAAAAGAATTACTCTTAGAGGTTTAATCAAATTCGCTCTTCCCTCTGCATCATTACTTCTCTTAACAGTAAGGGATATATCGACTTTTTAACAACACCATTAATTTTTTTAAATATTCGAGTTAATATTTAATACACCAACAGTTTAATACCACATCGTACCCGAGTTTTGATCGAAATTGATGAGATAGTCCCTCGCTTGCTTCCGGATAGTAAATTAGTTTATTTTTAGTTTTTATTAAGTAACTTTTGTCTTCAGACCATGAGGCCTCTCTCCCACCTAACCGTTCGACTTGGGAGAGGGAATTGGGAAGGAGAGATCTTGGGTTGCCGGGGATCTTGTGGTTCCAAACCGATATTTATCTGGAATAGGTGAGGAAAGCCCCAGGTGAAAATCTCACCTCGTTCGGGTGTGAACCCACACTCTACCACTCAGCGGGATTGTGGAAGCGAAGACGCCATCACTAGACCACCGCTGTCGGTTTTCTGTCCTCCGCGTGGTCACATACCGCCTTTAACTACATTTTATTCTGTAAACTATTTATACATTTGGTTATAAATTATGTATTTATATACTTGGCAATAAGTTATTGTTTTACATAATTGGTAAATTATTAGTTATATGCACGTGTATATGTAGAAAACAGGGAAATTTCTGTTTTATTATCGCCACTCTCGCTCGAAAGACTTCATTACAACAAATTTTCAAATCATTATCTTCACTAGATTAGGAGCAGGATCTAGAGGTTGAAAAAATTGTGTCCTACGTCTAATTTACAGTACAAGTTCGACGAATAGCAATGTCTACAAAAAGTTATCAGAGTACTACAACAATTAACGTCCTTTATATAATCAAATTAAATAAATAAATAATTAAAGACTTAAGACCTTAAACGGACAAACAGAATATATTTTGTGATAAAAAGCATACCACATTTCTACTTAGTGTTGATGTCGTCGTCAAGTGGAACAAATTATAACACATTTTACAAGAAAAGTAACAGAAAAATCGAATATGATATTATCAGAGTGGCTCATAGTGCTTCGTGTATGATCCAACAGAGATCATTACGCACTGTTCTCTAAGCGCTCATGTTATTGAAAAAAAAAATGCTTAACTCGCCATCAAATCTTAAAGTAGGACGTTCCAAGATATTTAGGAACTGGCGGAATGTAGTTTCTTACATGAACAGATAAGTCATGAAACCTTTCAATCGAGAGGTAATGTGGGAAATTTCCTTTTTTGGGGTCCCTGATACCCAATATGTCATCCGTGTCTATCCGCCTGTGTGGAGCAATTCGGATGAGAGGGATGAGTCAATTCCATCCTATTTCTAAAATATGTAGTACTATCTCTTTCTTGCCGATCTTGTCATCAGCATCACCATCATGTACCGANAATTCGGATGAGAGGGATGAGTCAATTCCATCCTATTTCTAAAATATGTAGTACTATCTCTTTCTTGCCGATCTTGTCATCAGCATCATCATCATGTACCGAAACTTACGTGTCCCGCAAATTTTTAGTTTCATTTTCTGCGTAATTGGACGGTGTAATTCACAAAAATGAAGTATCATACTTAAGAGCATTAAAAGATATGAAAGTGATTTCCAATTATTTCATATTTTACATTTGCCTATCTGAGGTAACTGCATTTAAAAATAACATCGAGAAAAGAAGCTACCTGGCTCATTTATTTGAAAGGATGTTACTGGACTTCTTGAGTCCTAACAAACGACCGCTCTGACGCGTCTCACCATGTTGGTGGTATAAACAATATACGTGCATTACGTGACGCTCCATTGTGCATTATCAATATTCATAACTGCTCTGATGTCCTGTTTACTGTTTTAATGCTAAATATGAAACCGAGTAAAACTTCGAGTCATAGATGAAGGAGAGAAGTATCTACCGTATTATCCAGGTAAATAAAACAGAGGCAAGTAATAAATAATAACAGAAATAATAAATTTATTGTAGTAAAAGCAGTACAAACTGCCTTTGACCACGTGGAGGACAATCATCTAATTTACTCTCCGGAAGGACACAAGGGACCATCCCATTAATTATAAACAAGGTCCCCAAGGAATAGGCGGATTGAAAATTTCAGCACACTCTTTATATAAGAATAAAAAGTTATCTACGTGTTATAATATTATAGAATGACCCTCCGTGGCTACGGTGTCAGCGTGCTCGCTCGTCACCATGTTATCCCGGGTACAATTCCTGGTGGGGGCCACAAAAATTTGTAGCTTTTCAGTTCTATATCTCAGTTCTTATAGCTGTGGCGTTTGAAAAGTTCACCCTCTGCGGCTAACAACCGAAGTTGTAATACTCGGATACAGCTATCTAGATTCTACCTGGACGCTGTTCCCCGAAAATTTCACGTTGTGTCTAGTAAAAGAACTCACACAGAACTGAGCCTTACTAACACTAGTTGCCGTGGTCCTTAGTTGGCCTATTCCAGAATACATACAATATTAATAGAATACCAACACTTGGTAATTGTGGTGCTTTAGCAACATTATCAAAGCATGATAAATTAAAAGTCGTTTCTATGTTGCTCATTTTTTTATTATTGGTATTAGAAAGCTTTTTCGGCTGCATAGCAACCATCATCAGTAACATACACTGAGTGTTAAGGAATATTTTTGGCGAATGCGCATTCGCATTCGCCAAAAATATTCCTTAACACTCAGTGTATGTTACTGATGATGGTTGCTATGCAGCCGAAAAAGCTTTCTAATACCAATAATAAAAAAATGAGCAACATAGAAACGACTTTTAATTTATCATGCAGAATAGCAACAAATTTGTGTTTAACATAAACAAATTATTTCACAAGTACGTGTTGTTATCGAACTATACATTATTCGAAAAATGTTGTTTATAAATCGTAAGTATTAAAATGACATATTACTTTAATCTAAAAGGTTCCTCACTTTAATCTAAAGGGTAACTCATTAAACTCCGTGCAGAAATAGGGAAAGGCAAGAGAATAAAGTGATGACTTTCTGTACCAATCACCATTGTGGAATTACGTGATACTGAGCTCAATTTAGTCACCTGGAACGGTTCCAAGACTTGTAACACACTCTCTTCTCGTGACTCGATACAGTTTCATCGGTGGATAATCTCCCAAGCTGAAATATAATCACTTGCTTTCTAGTTTCCAGATCGCATAGCAAACCGAGCCACATATCGTAATCTTCGATCGCGGATAGAATTCCAAACCTCCGTGGAGAGTCGGAGAGAAAGCAATGGAGGAGCAGGAAAAGCGGTCTAACCAAACACGAAACCAAGGAACATACACAAACCAGCTTGAGTATCGTAGTCCTTGAACTCTTGGCGAAGTCAATCGACACCAGTGTGATCGCTTTCTTCCACAGGCTGACACAACGTGAGGTCGAATGACGAGATTTCCTCTCGAACGCAGTCAGGATGGCGAGTTACGGAGATGGAATGACTAAATTCATTGGTTGTCAAAGAGAAACGGGTTTTATATCGAGAGGAAATACATTATTGGCATTTAAACAAGGTAATGGGGATTATGAATTTGGAAAGGGATTGGGATTGCTCACTATACGATGAAGAACAGAGGTTGTATATAAGAAGCTTGACAAAGAACGGAGTGATATGGATGCGATGAGAAGAGGAGATTTTGGAGACAGAAAAGTGGTATGAATTATTTTCCAAGTACAAAGAGAGATGTAATAAAGGAAGCACATAGAATGTGAGAACAAAGAAAAGAAATAAGGGGAAAAGTTGGGGGTGAAATATCGAAAGGACAGATGTACAGAAGATCGCACCCACGTCCTCGAAGTGCGGATGTGCGCGAGTCCCTAGTGTAACACGAATCTCAGACAAACATATTCGCGTATATATTGACACAGTTGGAAGTGCGGATATTGGGGAAAATGAATTTACATGTTGTACAGAATTTGAGGGGAAATTGTTTGTACATCTAGGATGGGGCGATGGGGTTCCAAGAATCAAAATATGAGGAAGGTGGATGAGGTTTGGTTGAACACTGGACTGCCAACAAAACAGTTTAATGACATGAAACATGAAAGTTGAAAATAATGAAAGAATACAAAGCTGAAATTCAGGTGATATACTGGGATGAGGTGAGGCGATCCGCTTCTTCAGAGATTCAGCTTGGATGGCGTTGTGTTGATGTCGAGTTGATGATTTTGAGTTGATATGCAGTTGAGGTTGAATTGCTGACAGTTTAATACGTGGCGATTCGACGGTGTGTCGATGTCACCACGAGATAATGATCACCACGATCTCCCACGAGATAATCTACAGGTTGAGAATAATTCCCCCAAACGTCTCCTGGTACAAACTGAAGGGGAAGTCGTCGGCTTGCGTGCCGAATGATGAGAGTACTAAAACAAATTTGATGATGACTCCTCGGACGAGTTTTGCAGAGAGAGGCAGTGTCTACATGTCCTGGCTTGCTTTGGAGACTCGAGCTGCTCGCCCGATTGGTTGGTCGGTCGATCGATCGATCTATAGCGTGACGTCACAGGTTAACCGTGTATCGATTGCTAATCTGGTTCGATGGTTTGGATATTACGTAATGTCAAGTTATTGTAAATTTTTCTGGCGGGGAAGTGTAGCCTCGTGGATTCCAGTATAATTAATAAACGAGCCTGTAATAAATTAAACCAGTCATACTATGTCCAACCATATGATTCACTACCCCCTTTTTTAACACAAAGGCGTAAATTTTGAATGGTCGTATGAAGAAATTGTTCATAGAAGATCAACAATCGAGAGATGTTACTCAATTGTCACAAAGAGTATAGAGTACACAGATTGTTCACTCGCTTCATGTTCCGATATGTAACCAATATCGCGACACATGTGTTTGGTATTTTTGTCAAACATTAAATAAATAAATAAAACAAGATAGTATTAGCGTAGGTAGAATTTAATCACTAAAATATTTGAAATCGGGATTAATAAACAGAGTAACATGAACTTTTTCAGATTTAAACTTCAAAAACATAGATCACCGGCTATGAAATATTTGCAATTATAATTGATGGTGAAATACATAGCGACTTTCGGAGGAATCACTTATTTTCAAACACAGCCCAAATTTTAAATCATGAAATTGATAAAAGTTTACTTTCATTTGTAGTAAATTCTCCGTGGTATTTTTACATCACTTATATCTATATGTCACTGGACATTTGAGGAAGATATTTCACTTATTCCGAGGTGTGATGCGTAAGTTACGAAACCGTTGCGCTTGGACGACACTCTTCTGCACGCTTCTTTGAATTTCAAAAGAGACAAGCAAGTTCCTGAATAGTTTTAGTAAATATCAGTGTTACCCTTCCCTGCCCATCAATAAGTCGAGGCTGGTGGTATTTAAACAGAAAACGACGGGAGCGCACCGTAGCGGTGTGCACAAGAACTAAGTTGTTTAAGGTCTCACAAAATTGTGTTCCCTTTAACCTATCTCTGGGATCTTCTATTAAGAGTTCATATGTGGATTTATTGACAGCACTGTGTACGCAAGCGAACGAATAAATTATTTTCTTCGTTACAGCGTCTGGTGGCGACGTGGCGCCGTCATTGGTTCGTCCTCCAAGGACGTCTCCTGTTGCGTTATCGCAGTCGCAGGGACTATCTGTCCTTGGCGTCGTGCCGAGGAGCTCTGAACCTGGGATTGGCGAGCGCCGTGAGACCAGGACCCACTGCCGCAGGGGGAGCCATCGAAGTCGTCACTCGGTCGCAAGTTGTCACACTGGTAAGTGGCTTTCATCTGGCAACGTCGGTCTGTTCTTACTCGCCTACTCACATTTCCGTGCTTTTATGCTCACTTACCGGTCAATAAATAGGATAGAATGAGCTTAATTTTGTACATTTTGCTTTCATGTGGACCACTTTCTATATAAACGCGAACTAAAATGACTTTTCTAATATAACTAACGTCCGTTATATAATCAAATTATATAAATAACTCACAAATTCCAACTCGTGGAGGAGTGTTCGCATTGTCAATTGCCAGGTGAAAATTGCGACGGACCAGTTCTTGAACATGGGACCTTCTGTTCTGGCCGCAGGTGTGCTGTCCATTGCACCACCCTTTTTCGTGCGCCACGCCGGGAATTAGGTTTTCGTACCAATAATTACGAATAAAATTAAAAATAGGAAATGAGGACCCCTCTCCTATAATTATAATATTAAAAAGCTCTCTACGACTTTGTATGTTTTTTTCGCAAATCTGAGGAACTAAACAAAATGTTTAAATTGAGGAAGTCCAATGTTCACCTACCCTGATATTACTCAGGGAAGCGGAATTCGGTGGAAAATGGATCACCGTAACGCTTAACCACCGAACTAAAATAAAATTCTAAAATATGATTATTAAGAATTATATATTTTAATGACGTATCGAACTTATTTCCGAGTTATTAGAAATTATATACTCATCAAAATTTACTAAGATTGTAAAACTTAAATTTTCGACTAGTTAAGAATATTAGGCGAAAATGCCTTTAACACATTTCAATCATTCTGCCTCTAAATAATTGTGATAAAACTAAAAAATTATATTTAATTATTAAATCTATCAACTAATTTTAAAGTAGCGTGTTAAGGGTGTGCGTTAAGAAGTAGTCGAATATATCTGCTTTACATGTTATTATGAAAACACGAAGTTTGGCAATAATATGCATTGAAGATTCAAGATGCTCTTTGTTTACGAAGACGTAAAATAAAGTTCTCTCAAAGAGTGGGATTCAGTATATTTATTCAAGAGGCGAGGAATTAAGGTAATACTCGCACAGGTGGAATTAAATCACTAAAATATCTTAAATCATCCTATATAAACGGAGTAACATGTGACTATTGTGAATTCAACTCGAAAAACATACCTCACCGGCCGTTTAAATCAAATATTTGCAATAATTGTTGATAGTGTAATAGACCAACTTTGAAATCACGAAACTAGGGAAGTTGACTTTTATTTGTAGTATATTATCCGTAGTATTTTCTACATTAATTTTATCGACATGTCACCGACCGCTGCAAAAAAGTATTTCACATTTTCCGAGGTGAGATCCGTAAACACGAAATCGTTGCGTTTTTATAGACTCTTAGGCATTTGAAAAGAGTCATGCGAATTCTCGGATACTGTTCGTATTATTAACAGATAAAAATTAAATCGTGTATTTTTCAGCATTATAATTCATTTTGTTGTGTTTCGAAGCAATTAGAATAATAATAAAGAACACAATTATACATCTCAGAGATGGGACTAACTTCGAGTGCTGGTCCTACCTTCTGGAAATTAAGTTACACCACTCGAGGCAACTCCTCAGCCGAAAAGTCTGTTGAGCGAGTCAAAGGTTAGACGGAATTGTTGTCTTCGCTTGACCTACCGAATGCGATGGAGACGTGAGAAGCTTCGTACAGGGTCAGATCAATGGAAGACAGATAGGGAACGAAGACGGAGTGTATCGTGCGTATTTCCTTATGTAAAAGGTCAACGACATGGAAATGACGCTTCGTGCCAAAAGAAAGGAACAAAGGTTCAGGAATAGCAGCTTCACTAATATTTATTTATTTATTTACTTATTTACTTATTATGGTCAGGGATATCTTACCGCCTTATCTACAGTCATTATGAGTCTAATTTCATAATATATTGTTCACCAAAGCAGTGAGATTATTGCTAACTAGGAGTTAACTGGGGGGGGGGGGTCCGTGAACATGATTCTGTTATTATGGATCTATCAAATCAAAAGTAGTAAAAAAAAATTGATAATTTGCTGGCTAAATAATTACGACGGACATAATCCTTTGATCACCAATGTTTATAACTTATTAAAAGTTCTACCACGTTATAAATATGTTATAAACAACGGAGATCAAAACATATGGTTGTGGATTTAATTAGCCAATAAGTAGTCCAATATTCTAGACTACTTTTAGTTTGGTGTTACTTTTCATTTCTAATTTTAGTGGTATGGCTTGCAAAACCATAAATAAGTCATTAAGAATGGTGTCCAAAGAATGATGTGGAGGTAATTAATTTAGAACTAATTTTGGAAGACTTTGAAATTTGACACGAATTGTTCAAATTGAAATAAACGTACAGACCTTTTTTTAATAATTGAAAGAGCAAAAGTGTGAGGTTTGGAAAATTAATTTTTAAAAACAACTACTTTTTAGCAAATTTTTGTCAAATTATTCTTTCGAATGTCCATTAAGGATACTTTTATATTATATACCGTATAGCACATTGCTGCAACTGTGTCATACAGTGTAATATCCGAGGAGACTGAATGTCAACCCTTGACGTAACCTTTCAAATATTGACCTTCCGCGCAACATAAACAGGAATAACCCCTCTTCAAGAAACTTGTCGTGTAATAACCCTTCAAAACCTGACACTCAACTGCTAAGCCGAGTTGACTCACTATGACGTAACCTGCGCTCAAGTAGTGTTGTTCTAGCCATTCGAAGAGCACGTGAGAATGGTCCATCCGATGTCAATAACGCAAAGACACAGATTTTAGTGATGTTACACTATATGAGCGATAAAATGAGTCCGCGAAAGTTAATGTGTACAAACCCCAAAAAAACTACAAAACACGAGGCAATTAAATAGTCCGTAAGGGTGTAAAATCTCACTACCACCGTTAGAGTACGGTCTAAACTACTTTTCAAATTATTTGTGTATTTAACCAGAGCTGTTCGGGCGGATATAACACCTTAAAATATTGGTTCCAAAAGTCGCCGGCGCCCTATGTCGTTCGATAAATTACAACTATATGTGTTTTTTTTAGTTTTGTTATTGAGACGATCAAAATGAAATAGTGTGTAACTTGTAATTATGAAATTGAAAAACGTTACGCACGAACTATAATTTTTATGTTTTTTTTATTTGTTTTAGCCTCACTTTATAAAAACCAATACAGCAAATTAATACAAAATACTTAGCAACACTTCTGATCTTGCGGTCGAACAATACGATGTCCTGGTGTAGATCTCTTTTCAGTGAAGATGTCCGCATCATCCTGGTCTCAGTTATCTTCTTTTCGCGTCATTCATCCTTTTCTCTTCATCTTTTCCACTTTTTTAAACTTCTTTTTCCGAGACCGAGTTTATTGCTCCCATTTACTCTTGAAGTATCGCGTATCATCTTTCGTCAGCTATTATTGTCCTATTGACTGACACGTTTGGCACATCTCTGTCCAGCATCTCTCGCATATACCTCCCTCTCACTCGCATGCAGGTCGCAATCCCATAGAACACGTTGTGACGTCGTTTCCCTTGCTTTTCCACAACACACCTCTGTCTCTCGTCTTTTCCTACATTTCGGAGGTAGGTCGCCAAGTCTCCGTGTCCTGTCAGGAATTCAATCATGATTAAACTCTCCCAGGCTTAAACTATTTCTTTGCCCCGTGGGAAAACGTCCCTGTCAATGTTCGTTCACGTCCATAATAATAATAATAATAATAATAATAATAATAAATTTATTGTCAAAAAAACGGTACAAACTGCGTATGACCACGTGGAGGACAATAAACTAATTAACTCTCCGGAAGCAAGCAAGGGACCATCCCATCAATTCCAACCAAGGGCCCTCAGGCAGAGGCAGATTCAAAAAAATCCAGCATAAGTTCCTAGATAAGATAAAAAGTTAGCTGCGAGATATAATACTAATAGAATGTCAATATGTTTGTAATTTTACGCAAAAAATTACATGTACAAGTTATTATCGAACTATAGATTGTTCTGAGTATAGTGCTTAAAAATCNCTGTCTCTTATACACATCTAGATGTGTATAAGAGACAGCCCCTAGACAAAGCCTAGAGAACCTGTATGATAAATCCGCCTCTACCCGAAGGAAAACCGGAGAAAAACCCGGGCCAGGATGGGGCTACAGAATTTATGTACACAACCGTGCCAAAGTTGAGTACACATAAAACTAAATTAATATGAGCCAGAAGACAACACAATCATGCAAGAAAATACTTTTTGAAATTGTTATAAGTTATTTAAAAAGTGCTACAGCAATGGCGTGATAAAGTACAAGACGAATTTAACTTTTATTAAAATCAATCAATTCTTTTACAGTGTAGAAGCACTGGTGCAGGAGGTAGTTTTTAGCCGCGGATTTGAAGATACTCAATTTCATAATATATGTATACCTTTATTCCATTATGTGAAAAGTAGTTATTTTGAAATAAAATTAACATTTTACTGTACTATGTAGATCCAAGGAGACGAGGAACTAGAAAATTTGGGAATCTCTTCTTCGAAGAGAATTGAATCATTATGGAGCAAAAAATGAACCGAGATAGTGATGCACATTCCTTACCTGAACACTGGAAGAGTAATGAAGACGTATCTGAAGGCCCGAAGTGCGCACTCGTTAAAAGTGTTAATTGGCTATGTGCACATGCGCGGCGTGAAGTGAGAAATCTGCCACTGAGAAGGAAGACACGCACTCGGGATCCAGCGCCACCTACCAAGTAGAACGCGTCTCTTTGCAGGTCATTCTACTTCCTCTGCTCAGTTGCTTCTCGTCGCGGCATACACTCTATCACGGCTAGCGTATGTGGAGGGAGGATGGTGTAAGAAAAAAACTATTCATCGTCTTTTTCTGAAAGGCACAATAAGAATAGGTACTCTCATGCCGCCATTTTGGTCCAAACTCGGCTTTTGCATGATGTGAGTTCCATGGAAAACTCATCGATATCAACATTACTTCGAATTTTGTTTTCAGAAGAAAGTAGCAGCTTTTTAACACGGAATATATAGTTTTTACGCGTATAAAAATGACTTAATAAAGTTTTTGTGAATACATGCTCATAGTTTAAAATATTACAATAATACTAACATCCGGTTGACAAAGTGAATGAAATGACTACAGTAAAAATATTCATTGATATTTATCATTTATTCAAATAAGAAATTATAATTCTAGATTATTACAACATAGCTTCAACTAGGGCGCTATGAGAATGTCTTATAAACCTACGTTAATAAGAGAAAATATTTGTTATAACTTCAATATTTTGCATAAAAAACTGCTACTTTCTTCTGAAAACAAAATCCGAAGTAATTTTGTTGTCACTGCGTTTTTATGGAACTTACAACATGCATAAGCCGAATTTGGACCGAACCTCTTGCAATATACCTTTTCTTATAGTGCCTTAATCTGAACTAGGCCAGGAAACAAACCAAAAATAGGTGTGCGGAAAGCTGGAAATCTTATAAACGTAAAAAGAGTATTTGAATTTAGCACAAATTTTTTCCTTGTTCTCAGGTGGGGGGCTCAAAAATGTTTTGAACATTTATTGTATCTTCGCAAATAATTCGTAAATGACAATTTTCACAGAAAAAATTCTTTCATAAATTAAATTTTACGTCTACAGGGTATATTACGAGTGAAATTCCGTCAAAAAGTACGAGAGACTAAAACCATTTCCAGCTTTCCGANTTCCGTCAAATGGTACGAGAGACTAAAACCATTTCCAGATTTCCGAGAATTAATCGGAGAAATAATCCTATCTTGCCAGGCCAGTAAGAAGTTTGTGTCGTATGTACCACGACCCTATACTTGCCGAGTTTGGACCAAAGCTCTACATAAGCCAAGTTTAGACCAAAATGGCGGCATGAGAGTACATATTCTTATAGTGCCTCAGTGGTAATAGTAATAATAGTAATGATAATAATAATATTAATAAAAAATATCTTTATTCCGTGGCGAGGCTCAGGTCATCAGACCTGACCATCATTTGCATACATACAATACACACAACAAACATATACAATAATAGAAAACAATAAAACATAATAATTATAACTATAATTGGAGGACAAATTCTACTTAACTCTGAGGTAGCAATATAGGTATCATCCCGACATTTACCTTCAGCAATCGAGGGAAACCCAGAAGAATCCCAAACAATATTGAATTGTTATTTTATGTCTATAAAAATTATATAAAATATGCATATTATAATAATAAGATTAGTGAAGTATATATGTTATGTTATTTATATTTTTTTCTAAATTTATATTAGGACCAACCTATGTACGGGTATTTATACCCTCTGTAAGTCCTTCGTATGTAATAATATGTTTGTTTATGAAGGATAATCGGTAATAAATAATAGTAGTTATTATTATTATTATATTTAGTACATCTAAGTCGTACAGAGACCTGGCAACGCCTGCATTTCGCGAACAATAATCCACCAGGTGTGAGTCCGCTCCTTGGTCTCTCCATTCACCGCAGCGCGCTCCCAGTCGTCCTCGGTGAAAGTTGCGGGGCGAAGCATTGTGTGTGACGGACGGTTTAAAAACGCATTATACACTCCGCGCATAGAGGATGACTCCGCTTATTACGAAGATAAAGAAGAAGAAAAAAGTTCTCAATACGCATCAAAATGACGCGCAACGTTTCGAAGATTTCTTTATTCGCGTGGTAATTTTAGCGCGAGCAGAATGCACACAATTTGTGAAGATGTGTCACGCTGTAGGACCGTTCAGTAACGACAAGGGAAAACTTAACAAGGAGTATTGTTACGAAAATTCCACGCGGATTTATCAGCATACAGCGACGAAGAAAAGTATAAGTAATATGCTAAACGCAGAAATTTCATGTCTGGATGTAAATAAAACATTTTATTACGAATAAAATAAAATAAATAACCATAGAGCTTTAACGGACGAGCAGTATATATTTTTTGTGATTCAAAGCTCACGGCGTTTCGACCTTATGTTGCAGTCGTCGTCAGGGAATTCAAATTATAAGGAGAAACATAACAGAACAATTGAATATGATTATTAACAAGACATGAATTAAAAAGAAATCGCGAATGTAGTGTTATTTCAATCCTTGTGATGTGTAAACACTATAATGAGAATAATCTACAGTTCGATAATAATTCGTACATGTAAAATATTTTTTGTAAAATAAAATTACAAATATATTGACATTCTATTAGTATTATAACTCGTAGCTAACTTTTTATCTTATCTAGGAATGTTTGCTGAAATTTTTCAATCCACCTCTGCCTGCCCTTGATCGGAATTGATGGGAAGGTCCCTTGCTTGCTTACGGAGAGTAAATTAGTTTATTGTTTTCCACGTGGTCATACGCAGTTTGTACTGCTTTTTTGACAATAAATTTACTTTATTAAAAAATATATTTAAAAAATATAAACACACAATTTGTTTACAAAAAGGAGAAATTACACAAACATGTTATATTATTGTTCTTGATTATTTATTTAATTTGATTGAATAATAAACGTTAATTGTAGTAGAATTTTATGAATAATATGGTGTATAAATAGTGCTTGATGATTCCGTATTTTGCATCTTCTGTGGGTCAATCTTCATTTGTTGAAATCTTTGTTTCGTCACGGTCCTCTTGATTTCGACAAAGCTATAGCGAACTGATTTTTTTTGTAAATTATGAAAATTTAACTGTCCGACATTGTAATGTATAGACTATACCTCTTGATGATCTAGTTCAATATTTATCAGCTAGCGGTTTCAGAAACAAAACACTTTCTCTTTTATTGCATTAGTCAGAAGTGTCTCAAGATTCAAATGAATATACTCATTGGAACGTCCAAACTTTCACCATTAATTATTAACTTTTAGGAAATACAGATATCAATGGCCATTTAAGACAATAATTGCACACAAATAACAGAATGAGCAAAGATGGGAATTCGTAACTCGATTTACAATAAACCGATGAGAAAGATACGATTTTAGAAACTCTTCCCTATATAAAGAAGAGTGTCTGTAGATGGGTTTGGATTTTTAAATAAACATTTATAGTTATGTTCCGCGCTTTATGAAATTTTACAAAACTAGAGACCTTCAAAACAAGACGAAAAACACTCCACACGATATATATAAAAACCACTCGTCCCCTAAATTGAGTACTTCAATGAAATTTTGTAACATTCAGTATAAGAGGAGAATCAGTCTACATCTGAAATCAAATACCCCCCTTCGAAGTAGAATTTATTTGTGCGTTTGATTTCGAGTTGTCTCCACTATAACGTGTAAGAGAAATATTCAAATTTAATATAATTTTTTTTTTGACATGCTGTTTTCAATCACAATAAATTACAACCGAAAGACAAGCACTAATATGATTGAAAACAACTCCCGAAGAAGGTTGCCAGCAAGAAACAACAACAAAGAAACAAAATATAAGATCGATAGTTCTCATTTATTTCCAAATATAATATTTTTAGAATTGTTTTTTTTATTTAGCCGGTATTCAATTATGCAATACAATACCCGTCAAGGTGTTGTGAACTAGTCCGCAAATGTAAATATAACGGGAGAATACGCACTGGATAAGACGAAAATGTTTATACGAGACAGAGAAACGTGCGCAACATACAGTGCGTGTACGTAATACAGCAGACGAAAAAATAAAAATAGAAAGTGAATAAGGATGAGAACAATATTCGATTACATTGAAGTCAGCAAAAGGTGAAGTAAGATCAGCATACGAAAACATTCTAATAAAAGACCAAGGCTTCCGTTGAACACATATGAGAGTGTATGTAGGAAATTTATGCAAAAGAAGAAAGAAAATAATCGAGAGAAATTCACTTTATCAGGGAGACTTATAAGTGACCTCGGTTACGTCAGTGGGAGTCTTTATTAAAATTGTATTGAGAGTAATTAATGAGAGTAATTGTACTTGAATGAAAATAGTTTCATTTCTCATATAATGTAGCGTGTTTTTTTTGACACGTGTATAAAATATATGTTGGATGTTATATGTTTTCGAAGGCTGATAAAATAACATGTTCCGACACTTTCTTATAATCAAGCATTTTTATAATCATTTTGCCTATGGAATTAAGCCAATAAAACCGAGTAAATTCCGTGTTTTGAGTTCCGATGTTAATACTATAACAGAAGGAAAATGATTGCGCGAAAAGCACCATATATTAACGCAAAGGGAGGTTAGCAGAGCAAAGTACAATTATTATTTCACCTGTAAAATTAACCACGTAGTAATTTCGTGACTTAGAATTTGAAGCACATATTAATATACGAGTGATTAAAGATACGATTAATTTCGTGTCGAAATCACGAACTTTATCGGTCTTTTGTTGTTTTTTGTATTAATGTAGTATTTGTAAACGCGTGTAATGGAAGCTAATCAACACGGGGCGATATGAGGCAGGAGTTGAGTGGTAGGGTATTGTTTAAAGTGGGTTTACCAACAATTTGACCCACGTGGAGGGGTTAGTAGGAGTGGTTAGTAATAGAATTATTGATACTAGTAGGAGGTGGTTAGGGGAAGGAGGGCTCGCAGCTATATGAACTGGGACATTAGGGAGAAAAGGTACAATTTTTTTTTCTTGAATTGAACCTGAAGTGACTTGGTGGGGAGCTAGCACGCCAACTTGGTGCTTGCTCAAAATTTACGCTATGAATAATAATTTGTGATGCTAATTTCTTGTGGTTACCTCAATATGAGAGCAACCTCTTATCTACATATTCCATTTGAACTCCCACCATTTACTTCCCTGACTTCTGAATAGAGTGCATTAGCAACGCGCGATGTAACACAATGAGGTCGTGAGCATAGTAAGTCGGAGAAAACACCACAACATTCCATTATCTACAAGGAACAGAACATTTATTGTAGGTAAACATAATACAGAACTTAATTTTGTGGAACATATTATTCTCTAATTTCTTCCTTTTAAAATACGTCGAGTTCACTTAGCTCTTCCGTTAGCTCTGAATATATTTACAACCTGTTAATTAAGTATCATTTAATAATTTTACTCAACTATGCAAGTTAGAGTGTCACGTTTTGTTGATCATGTATACTTTTCACGTTCGTAACCCTGAAAATACAAAGTCTATTGCGAGTATTATAAGATTATTCCTCTCAAATGTGTCACACAGGAAATGAAATTAAAAACACCAAGGAGTTGAGCAAAATGATGAATATACATGCCTCAGTTTAACATGTGGTACATTAACTCGTAATTAAAGATGTTACAAGAGAGAGGAAGAAATAAAAATAAATATTTTTTTTGCGTGCTATAATGTAGATCATTCCTCTTTACTCGTTCAAGAAGAAAGACATATCAATTTCATTCCACAAAATGCATTAACTCTCGATATGAGAGTGGATCTAATCCAACTTAATGATAGGAATGCATGCAATGAAAGAATAATTGGTAAAAAATATATTCCCTTATAAATCAGATCCATTCATATAACGTAACACATGATAAATTCAAATTTATTTAAATAATTAATAATCACTCTTTTTATTTAGGTATTATTCTTAATCAATAAAATAA
>NNCF01128494.1:84945-105947 GCA_002313205.1 Laupala kohalensis | reverse complement strand
ATATATATATATATATATATATATATATATATATATATATATATATATATATATATATATATATATATATATATATTTTGCAATTAAAAACTTCGGATGATCACATGTAGGACATAAGCCAACATTCAGCAGAATTTAATAATTAGGTACCATTCCCATAACGAAATCTGGAAAAATTACGTACAATCAATAATATTTCCATTTAAGTATTAACCCATTTACTTCCTTTCCAAGACGATGTTAATTTTATACTTTTCAAATAGTTTACCTCTGAAATATTGATAAATTCATGGACAATATCTTTACTTATCAAGTTGGTTAGTTCTATTATATACGACGATTATGTAATAACAATTAATGAATAAATTATGACATGATCTTTTTTGACGATCAAATTTTTATTATGATTTTCTGGAACACAACGTTATTTCTTACAAAATAATTTTAATGATCGGTTATATATTCATATCCGGACAATGTTCTGAAAAAGACCATGTAAGATTTTTGCAAAAGAAAATACTTCTGCTTATGATATTTCATTTTTAGACACATTTGTACATATTTCGGTAGGTGGTTATCATTATACAATGTCTCCGTTCAGTAAGTTACTTTAATTCACAATTAATCCATCATTTTTCGAAGGGAATGTTATCACTCTGCACTCAGGGGGAGGTATAAATATCTTAAATTTACTTTTTCAATGAGTATATCTATTGCCATATGTTGCTTTTGATATTTTATGACCAATTAAAATTGCGTATCAGTGAAAATGCAACAGAAACGCAAACAATAATTATAATTAGACACAAGAAGAAACTCAAGAGAATTCAGAAAATATTCATTGGAACTAACAAATTAGTTTGTTTTTGGTAGTAAGAAAACGTAATGGTTGACCGTTAGCTGTGCTCGTGTTGTATACGCCTTCTCTTATATTCTTTACTTAAAATAGAACTTAAAATAGAAATTAAATATCTACTTAAGTTATTGTATTAGTTTAGGGTGGTATTGTCACAATTCTTCATGTACCTTTTTTTAAAATCCCGAAGTGTAGAGTTATTTTTACCAGACGTACACTTCTGCCACCAATGAATCGTTTTATATAAATCAATCAAAGTATTTTATACACACAATAACAAAATCTCTCTGAAACTTTTCAAACGAGATTGCATGAAACAACTGTGGGGATGTCTGTGGATTCAGTAGAGTTTTTCTAGAAATTATGACATTGGTTATTGTGAAGAAAATAATTTCACTAAGAAATCCGTAAGTAATAATAATAATAATAATAATAAATTTATTGTCAAAAAACAGTACAAACTGCGTATGACCACGTGGAGGGAAAAAAACTAATTTACTCTCCGGAAGCAAGCAAGGGACCATCCCATCAATTCCGATCAAGGGCCCTAAGGCAGAGGCGGATTCAAAAAATTCAGCAAAAATTCCTAGATAAGATAAAAAGTTAGCTGCGAGTTATAATACTAATAGAATGTCAATATGTTTGTAATTTTAAGCAAAAAATTACATGTAAGTTATTATCGAACTATAGATTATTCTGAGTATAGTGCTTAAAAATTGAAATAACACTAAATTCACGATTTATTGTTACAATACGTTACAAAGTAGACGTTGTACGTTAAAATCTTAGTACGTAAAATACTTCAGATATTTTCCGTGTATCTCAAAACGCAGAAGCTACTCTTAGAAAGGATACTTGTAACTCACCGCACCAAAGTTGCTGAAATAGAACAGCTCAAGACCGGGTAACATAACATTATTTTTGTACATTTATAGCTTCCATCATCTCATTACTTCTAATAAATCAATAGGATCAAACAAATTCTTAGGATGATTATTTTAGCAATTAAATACATCGCGAATAAAACATAGGCATGATTCATTTATTTAAAAACATTAGCACATTAGAAAAAATACAAAATTACAAAATAATCGTGCAATTATGAAAATACATAAGCATAGAGCTCAGCGTACATGAACATGTATTAAATCTCCACCCCTTAGTCAGAACCGACAAGTTGGTATTGTGTTTTTGCAACATGGGCCAAAAATGGGTTCAAAGCAATGTTTCGCAGAAAAATTATTTTATAAGAAAAACAGTTTACTGTACACGTTAAAACGAATAAACTTACATTTTTCAAGCACCTGAGACACATCCCCATACAGGAGATAAGTGAACCAGGCGGCACACAATGCTGTGTGCACTTTATTTACCGATTCCACACGTAACTGAGAGTTAAGGTTCGTTATGTACATATTTCTTCCGTGAACCCTACACGAGGAGAAGATAACACATATCTTCTCCAAGTTCTACTTTAAAATAATAACTTTAATACAATTTTGTGAACATAAGCCAGTTCATGAAGAAGGCACGTGGAGAAGATATGTGATAACTTTCAGTCAGGTGAAAATGGCGACGAGTCGGGAATCGAACCCGGGACTCCTACTTTAATCGCTAGGGTGTCAACCACTACACCAACCGTTCTCCTTTCACAACTATACACCATTTGCACCCACACCTAAACCCCGGATGGCCGGAGACACATTCCCATACAGGAGATAAGTGAACAGGCAGCTCTCTATACAGTGTGCGCTTTAATGACCGGTTTTACACGTACCTACGTGTTAAGGTTCGTTATGCAAATATTTCTTCCGTGTACCCTTTCCACACGTGGAGAAGATACGTGATAACTTTCGGTCAGGTGAAAATGGCGACGAGTCGGGAATCGAACCCGGGACCCCTATTCCCCGGGTTCGAGTCCCGGCTCGTCGCCATTTTCACCTGACCGAAAGTTATCACGTATCTTCTCCACGTGTAGGGTACACGGAAGATATACGAACATGTCACACATTAGTTTACTGTTTCAAGAAGCTTGAATAATATTTTGGAGTGTAAATGGATCAAACAGATGTAGAATACACTTTTCGTAAACTGGAATGAAAGATATGATAATGATAAAATTCATAGAACGACAGCGAACGCACTGCCGATACGAAAATACATCAATTCCTGTCTACAACGAAATTACATTTACATAACACTTTAACGATATTTATAAGACTGATATATGCCGCTATATGTTGTGAAATAATATTCTGAATAATTATTTTACTTTCAAATTTGAAATAAAGGAGAGTAATAAATTCATCTAGCGACTTTGAGCGAGAAGACGACCAAATTATATAGGACATCAGAAATGACCCTTTCACTATAGAATTTTTTTCTCACTATGCTGCAGACGGAGAAACATATATGAGAAAGTATGTGCAATGGTTTTGCTCCACCAACAATATTTTTTTAATTTAACGTTTCTCTGAAACACCTTGTAATACCTCACATTCTTTTCATCATCTGTCGTGTTCTTCATAATTTCGTTTCTAACTTGGAACCAATATCATGCTACCTGCATCCACACTAGCTTACGTACGCATCACGGACCTTCAAAAGCCACGCAAAATTAATCCGAGCGGCCGCCTCCACACAAAGAACTCCACAACAAAGAAGCAGCCCTTGTTCGTTTTATCATGAAGATAAGGCGATCGTATCTTAATTACCTCGAAGAGAAAGGAGAGTGTATCATTCTCCCTGAGTTAATTACGCGAGGAACGTCTGCAGAAACGGAACAAACGCTTAATCTGATGGAAGCTCGTATGAACTGTTTCCAAGGAGGCGCTGTTCTTTCTTGAGTACTCGCTCCTCGCACTGACACACATTCGCAGGTCGGGTTCTTGGAATTATGTAAGGAGAATTGAAAACGCGAGGAAGATCTAGTCTCTAGTGGAATCTTCTGTCATGAGCAGGGCTCGGATTAAAAAATATCGCACTAAAATATCGGAAAATATGTACAGTTCAAAATACGGACTAAAAATTCAATTTTTATTAATCATGTTACGTCGAATGAAAATGGTAGACGGGACCGGGATTCGAACCCGGGACCTTGAGCTCTACGCGCTCATGCGCTTACCGACTTACATCACCATTTATAAATGCTATTATTTCATTTAAATGGACGGTGAGGTATGTTTTTCAAGAAAATCTTGATAAACACATGTTACTCTGTTTATTATGCCGATATCAGATATTTTAGTGATTTCATTCTACGTATGCTAGTACTACCGTAAATCCTTCTTCAGTGTCACCATGCGAGTTATTCACTTGTGTCTCGGTCTTCCGTCTACCCCTTTCCGAAATTCCAATTTCTGTATTATATAAGTGTGTGATAAAGATAGGAATGGAAGAATTGTTTCGATGACCCAAGGCTCTTCAGCTTCCGTTCAAAACGGTTCAACTTCGCCGTGTTGTACTATATAATTATTGTTGTGAGAAATAACGCAGTAGTTCCCATGTTTGAGGACGGTTTTGTAGATCTTGATGGTACTACAAGAGCATCCGACTACACGTAGCGGGGACGTAAGGTAGACGGACCCGAGAGGCGAACGGGATGGCGCAGTCGGTAAGCGCATGAGCGCGTAGAGCTCAAGGTCCCGGGTTCGAATCCCGGTCCCGTCTACCATTTTCATTCGACGTAACATGATTAATCTGTTACCTGGCGGTGAGGTTCACCGCAATCTAAGAGATTTCAATTTTTATTGTAATATTTGTGCTATCGAAGCTTATCTACATGGAGCGATAGGAGGTGGGTGGGTAGAATGGTATAAGTATGGGTGGGCCGCTTAGCTGGGTTTACCAACAACTTGGCCCACGTGGAGGGGTTAGTAGAAGTGGTTAGTAATAGTTGGAGTTAGAAGCTAGGAGCAGTGGGAGGGGGTTAGAAGAAAGAGGGTTCGCTTTTCAGTAGTCACAGCTACATCAACTGGAACATTAATGTGAAAAAATACAAGTTTAATTAAATACAATCGAAATATGCACTAGAAATACAAGTTACATATGAATCAAATCATTACTAAGAAAGTGCATGAGTAAATTGGGTAAGTTGGGTAATATCACTTAACTCGTTCATGCAGTATAAGACATATTAATATATTAACCATGTAAATTTTGAATGATTACAGTTATTTAAACTAAATATTGCGGAGTTCAAACAAAATAATGTTCAAAAGTGTGCATATAATTGCAATATAAATTCAATTCAAATGATGCCTTGAGGTTAATAATAATTCGATGCCTCAAAGACAAATGAAACCTTTATAAACTCAGGGGGAGTTCTAAAAAATTTATCAATTTACTTGTGATTGAGAGGTTCTGGTTACAAAGATCAAATTTTTTTAAAAAAAGTGGTATATTTACGTTAAAAATTTCATTTAAAAATAGATTTTTCTGGCTTATTGATGTTAGTTCAGCAAGCGTTTGTGTTAAAAAGTTTGAATTCATAGTATAAAAATGATGCCTCGTAAATATTCGAGCTAAGAAAGTTCGTCTGAAATAGCACATTTTTACAATCCATGATTATGCACATAAAACGTCGAGTTAGAGAGAGGCTTTTAATATTGAGTAAACGAGAGATTCACCGGGATTATTAAAAAGTGCGTGTTATCGTGAAATATGTTATATTGATGTTCGCGTTATTAATGGGTACGCTGAATTTATAAAATAATTAATATAACTTTCCACAACTTAATTAGAAGTGAAACTATCTAATATATCTAGATATTCTTATCTCTTGTTGGAATAAAGAGGTTGTACACTTAAGATGAAATTAGACTGTGAAGAAATACAACCCTGATAATTTCTCTTATGGATATAAAAGTGAAATGTCTATCCGTTTGAAACCGAGTAAAAATAAGTTTATTTTCTATTTTAGAATTTTGTTTCGTTATTAAAATTAACTTCGTGAAAAGAGAAAAATGAATAACACATTTGTTTAGTGTAAAAAATTATTAAGTTAATGAGACCTACATTGCGCGCTGTCCACGGTAATATTTAATGTATACGAGGCTTCGCAAAACATTTGTTACATAGACTCTCGTGCATAACAAACACACACAGAAGCGACGTTTCAAAAGAGCATTAAAAATCTTATCACATGTTGGTGACATATTAGTGAGATAGGGTTGAAACCAGTCACAAACATTACTACTATTCAATACAATTAATAATATATTTAAAATATTAAATCCTTGGTATTAAATGTTATCAAGTTCATAGGACGGCACCCATGCTACACATTACTGCAACCACCATATCAAAGCAAAGGACAGAACGTAACATTCATTTAATAATAATAATAATAAATTTACGATAACAAATGGGTAACTTTTGAGTCCCGCTACATCAATAAATTTATTTAGTGTTTATTTCCCCTAATCAATTTTTTTTTAATTTATCGTCTTTTCAGAGGCAATGTTGGTGAGTACATCAAAAGGATTGACGAATATTTCCAGTCTGGTCAACCCTCGCGACGTCGTGTCGGTGAGAGCTCTGTATCGCTGTTAATGGGCAGAAACTTGAACGTGGGTTGTAAATTTGTTGAAATTTGAACTCCTCACTTTCTCAATTTGCCTAGTAAAGCACTTTACTAAGTCTTTTCGTTTTGTATTCTTACTGTCTTGGTATCATTGTATCTCCTCCGGGAAAGTTTTCCGAACGTGTGTACCTTTATGATAATAATAATAAATTTATTGTCAAAAAACAGTACAAACTGCGTATGAGAACGTGGAGGACAATAAACTAATTTACTCTCCGGAAGCAAGCAAGGGACCATCCCATCAATTCCGATCAAGGGCCTTAAGGCACAGGCGGATTCAAAAACATTCACATAAGTTCCTAGATAAGACAAAAAGTTAGCTACGAGTTATGATACTAACAGAATGTCAATATGTTTGTATTTTTACGCAAAAAATTACATGCACAAGTTATTATCGAACTATAGATTATTCTGAGTTATTAGTGTTTAAAAATCATAAAGAGTTGAAAAAAACCCCACTAAATTCACAATTTATTGTTACAATAAAAACGCCCCTAGTCAAAGCCTAGAGAATCTGTATAATAAATCCGCTTCTACCCGAAGGAAAAACGGAGAAAAAACCGGGCCAGGATGGGTTCTCCTTTTTCTTAACGTACTCGATGATCCCTACAATTTTTACGTTGACTTTTGGGACACCTGTAGGGACAGATTTGTTCCAAAATAATTTGTTTCCTTTGCTTAAATCAGAACTTCTGTGAAGAATAAAGGATGAAAGTATTCATTGTGCATACGTCTGAACTTTCTCCGTCGACATATCATCTCTTCATCGTGTCATATCCTTTCAAATCGTCCTACGTGCACTCACATGACTGTGCTTTATGATTATCTCCGAAGGTTCGCCTCGTGTTGTAGATTCACTGTCATCGTTTTTCCCCGAGTTGATCTCTCGTCTTTAGGATGTTTTCAGCCTCATTTTATGAGTCACTTTCTTCGCAAATGCTTTTCGCATTTAGTGATAATTTCATACTGCGTTCATTTTACGTTAATAGAAAAGATCAGTTCAGTGCAGTGACCTACTTTGTGTCATTTTACCAGAGTAATGCTTTAATTTTCGTTTAGAAATCTTCAGACGCATGAAAGATCAAGGTTCAACTTTACTTTTCTCATAGGAATGATGATACCTTCCGAGTAATATTTTCTATGTTACTGAACTTTTTTTCATTTGTATCTTCCAGACTACCTTGACTACAAAGCACATCATTACAAGGCTCGAAAAATTATTAATTAGTACTTTTCTATAAATAATTTCACACCCCATTGCCTGTAGAACACGTTTCCCGTCCCCGCTACGTGTAGTCGGATGCTCTTGTAGTACCATCAAGATCTACAAAACCGTCCTCAAACATGGGAACTACTGCGTTATTTCTCACAACAATAATTATATAGTACAACACGGCGAAGTTGAACCGTTTTGAACGGAAGCTGAAGAGTATACAAAGACAGAGTGGAGCATATCGAAGTACAAGCTGTGTAGCGCCTCTAGTACAAGGAGTACGTGTTGATACTCCCTGGATCAGATGTGTCAACGCAGGAGGAGCCTATTTTGAAGAGTTTTGATGTGTTGTGACGAAAAGTGACCGACTCGCTGACATTACTTTCCGCACATACCTTGCATATCTACTAAGGTAATGTTGGTGATTACGGGAGTTTCTTCTGTCGATTTAGAGATCAACGGACATGTGTCGCGATATCAGGTGAGGGGAGACAATTACCGTAGACAAAGAAGAAATAAAAGGGGGAGATAGAGGATGGAGGAAGCGAATGGACAGGATGTTGCGGGAGTATTGGAAAATTAGATGGAAGATGGAAAAAGGAAAGGAGATTATAGTACAAGTTTAACCCAGATGTGACTTATATTAGGTGAAATAGAAATGTAACAGAAATATCAAGGGGGAATGCGGATGTTAAAGATGATTGGTATAAGAGAAACGTGAGAGATGTTATGAATGGGTGATGAGACAATTGAACATGTATTTTTCGAGTGCGACATAACAAACGAGGAAAAGCTGTATAGTGCAATCTAAAACCTTGTTCCAACGGCCTGTGCGCGTCACTGCTTGCGATGCGCCGGCCGTTCCGATGGCGCGAGTGACGAACAGATTTCTAGCCAAAGGTGGCAGATCCAGGCGCGCCTTGGGTCATCGAAACAATTCTTCCATTCCTATCTTTATCACACACTTATATAATACAGAAATTGGAATTTCGGAAAGGGGTAGACGGAAGACCGAGACACAAGTGAATAACTCGCATGGTGACACTGAAGAAGGATTTACGGTAGTACTAGCATACGTAGAATGAAATCACTAAAATATCTGATATCGGCATAATAAACAGAGTAACATGTGTTTATCAAGATTTTCTTGAAAAACATACCTCACCGTCCATTTAAATGAAATAATAGCATTTATAAATGATGATGTAATACATTGCGCCTCACGGAGAAAAAAATTAATTTAAAAAAACGACAAACTTTAAAATCACAAAAGTGATGGAAGCTAACTTTGATTTGTAGTAAATTTTTCGTAGAATTTTTACATCGCTTTTATCTATATGTCACCGGACATTTCAAAAAGACAATTTTCCCGAGGTGTTGTAATGAAAAGTTGCGCTCGGTCGCCATGTTTGTACATGCTCTTGTGCATTTTAAACGAGACAGGCAAGTTCCTGAATATTGTTCATACTGTTCTATTAACTCATAGATAGAAATTAAATCATGTTTCTTCATTATTATAGTTCATACTAAACGTAAGGAAAACAATTATACTTCTCAGTGATGTGTCTAACTTGGAGGGCTAGTGCCATCTTATCGTGGGGCCACCTGTTGTAATATCGCCAAGCCTCGCAGTAAAGTCGTTTTTTCTTGTGTTTCCCAGCGTGCCAGAGACAAAGTCCTTCGTGAGCGGTGGTTGGCTGCGTTGCTGGACGCTGCGCGTGGCAACTCCTGCACCAACACTCCTCCTGGCAACGCCGNGCTGGACGCTGCGCGTGGCAACTCCTGCACCAACACTCCTCCTGGCAACGCCGGTCTCTTCGGGAGCAACACAGGACCCCTGGGCGCCGGACCCCATCACTTCCGATACTCCTTGGATCACTTGCCGACAGCGATGCACCGACACGATCCCTCACTCGGAGGAGGCTCAGCGACAGGGTCTTCGGCGGCGGCTGGAGGTGGAGGAGTCGCCCCTGGGGGCGGGATGGGGGCGGCCAATGCGCGTCGCTCGCTAAGTTTGGAGGCGGTGGTGCCGTGCGCGGCGGCGAAGCCCAGGAGCGTGCATCCCGCGTACGCCCACGAGCAGCCTTGGGCGCACGCGGGAGGATACGGAGACAGCGTCGTGGGCGTCAGAGGCCGATACGACGATGAAGACGCCATCTTTTTCTACAGGTATTTATTATTATCATTTTCTGTTCTTGTATCACGATCCATCCCGGATCTTCATCAATTACCGGATCAGTTCCGAGCAATAGTGAGTAAATTTATTCAAAGATCAGAGCGGAGGAAGTTCCTGACAATGTGGCAGGTGTTAAGCACGACTGACTTACGGATAAGGTATGCAGTTTACTTCCTGATCCCTAGGGATACGATAATTTTTACGTAGGTTCGTTTGTATGAGCCCTGTGCTTGAAAGGGCAGAATATGCACTTTGTTTACCTTGCACTGGTTCTTAATACAACAAGCTTTTATTATTATTATTATCATCTTTATAGATTCTTTCTCAGTAGAAACTGGAAACATTCACCCACCCCATAGATGGTATTAGGATTGGGTTTTATCGATACAGAAAGGAAATTCATCCTGTCCTGTATGATGTTATAAATTAATTCAAAAATTTCGGACGACGTGACATGTCTGCAGGAGAACAGCTTTGTGTGCAACTTTCATAATATTTTTCTCGAGTCCTAGCTTTTCCAAATTATTCTGAAACCTCTTCGAGAAAATACCTTCGACAGATATCACTCGGGGATAATTTCAATCTTGTCTAAATTCCATATATTCTTGATCTCAATTGCTAGGTCCTACCATTTCCTAACTTTTTCTGATTCAGCTGCAGTAATGTTGTGAGTCAGCGGAACAGCAATATCGATTATGGTGGTTGTCTTATTTTCCTTATATGAAGGATATCTGGGCGATTATAATCCACTGTCTGGTCTGTCAGCACAGGTCTATCTCAATAGAGGACGTGCTTCTGATCTTCAAGTACTGCTGGCGGTTGGTATTTATAATACGGTGGTGTTACATCCCGTCTCAATAATTCGTAATCCATTGCAAGTTGTTGATGGATTAGCTTGACCACTTGGTTATGCCTGCTTAAGTAAGCATTTTCTGCGAGAGATGGGCAACCAGCCATTACGTGTTCGATGGATTCACCAGCCCTTCCGCACTTCCTACATGAATCAAAAACATCGAATTTGAAGATGTGTTTCTCATATTTGCTTGTCCTCATCACTCTATCTTGAATGTCCATCATAAACCCTTGTTTCAGGGTAGTGTCCATCCCTTATCCATTGCAGGGACGCAGTCCTATCTACATCAATAGCTTTCAACAACTTTGGAAACTTTGCATGTAATGCCATTTATTCCCATTTCTTATTTCCATCTTTCCTACTCATCGGTTCACATTGCTGATTAGTATTACCTAGGGGTGTATATCTGTCATCAGCTTTTGCAATCATCACCATTATTTCTTCATTAGAGAGCATCAACTTGGTCTTAAGATTATTTTCTTGATTCCTACATAACTTCTGGATATTTAATAACCCACAACCACCCCCTTTTCGGGGCAAGTACGACCCAATGGTAGAAGAGTGCAAGTATCTGAACTTATTCAGCAATCTCCTAGTCGATCTATCTAAGTCATTCAGATCTGTGTGTGACCATTTTACTATGCCAAAGGAGTGCGTCAGGACAGATATTGATGATATTTGCCCCAGACAATTTAATATTGAGTGCCTTAGTTAGACACCTCTTGTACTTTTTCGTAAATTCGCACTTCATTTCCCTTTTTACTAATACTACAATGGAAAAATATTGTGCATATTTTGCGCACGACATATTCGATGTTTTTTTCTTCGATTTTTTCTTAGACTTCTTCCTGAGAGGAGAGGTTCGTTGTTCATCGTGGCATTTCGGAGAAAACACGGCACGACCATGCCATAGTAACAGTCAATTCAGTTGTGCAAGATAGATAACCAAGAGAATATACATTGCCTATGTTTTTATCACTATACTTCACTACTAAAAGATAACACTGTAAACATCTATTCTCTCTTGCCCAATTACTCGATTTTGAACTACCACCCTCGCATTTAAAAACTCCTCTCAATCCTTTCCAAACCCAATCCTCCACACACTTTCAGTGAGGACTCGTCTATTCCAATCTTTCCCACTACTCAATTCTCAAACTTTTTCCACTTGGTGCCAAAGGTTTTACCCTCTCACAAACGTACAAATTTGTAGCTTTTCACATTAATGTCCCAGTTCATATAGATGTAACTACTGAAAAGCGAACCCTCCTTCTTCTATCCAGCTCCTCCTAGTGTCAATAACTCTATTACTAACTACTACTACTAACCCCTTCACTTGGACCAAGTTGTTGGTAAACCCAGTAAGCGGCTCACCTACTAATAATGACCTATCACCCGACTCCTACCTCCTATTGCTCCATGTAGATAAGCTTCAATAGCGCTAATCTACATTTCCCATTTACAAAATTCTACAATAGAAAGTAAACATTATTTGAGCATCATTAAATATTATGTTTCTCGCCAAATATTGTCATTCATGCCACTAATTCTCTCGTGTCATATTAAGTATTTGGATTTAAGATGAATAGTAAAAAACCTTTATCCATTTCCAGAAATATAAAAGTGAAAATACAACGGATAATTATCTCCGTAAATCTCTGTATAACGAGCAACGGAATTTTCTTCCTTCTTCTTAGATAGAAGACACGTGAGGTACGACCTAAGCTTCTCGAATCTACAAGATACCGAATATAATTAATTTTAAATTGAGTTAATACAAAGATAATATATGGTAGCTGAATAATATGAAATTTAAAAAATTCACCCCGATACAATCTGTGTTTCGTAGTTTCTGGGAAAACATATTATTAATACAAGTCACGCGATGCGTCTAGTGACGGGTAAGAGCTAACTGACATTCTTTGAGTTTTCACACAAATGTGCAGATGGGAAAAGCAAGATATTCACCATTTCGGGCTTTAAATTTTTGAACCCCTACAATTCTATCTATTGCTTAAAATAATTTTAGTTTTTTACCTCGGTTTTCGTTGATTTTGTTTATTGTCATTTTGGTTTTTATCGATTTTTTCGCTAAAAATTTGTCTCTTTTTTTGTCGGGTGTCTCACATTTCGTCGCCGTGTCCACGTGACCTCACTGATACTTTTTTTTTGAAAACAATATTTGCATGTTTAATTATAATCTCTCGTCTCATTTCAGGGATATCTTAAAAAAGAGAATTGGACAGCTTTTTGTGCGAATTGGGTCCTCGGTCTTTAAAGCTGGTATCGTTGAAACATGGTAGAGACACGCTAGCTTCCATGTGACACCGACGCGTCATGGATAGTCTCATAGACGAGAAAAAAGTTGCGATAAAAAGGATGATTAAAACAAAAGGGAATTTCTAAGAAAGTAAAACCGCGAAATGTACTCAACCTTGGAACGGTTCAGTACAATAATTCTGTGGTCCCACCCTGGCCCCAGTTTTCTCCGGTTTTCCTTAGGGTAGAGGCAGAATTTTATAGAGGTACTCTTGCATAGGGGCGGCGGTCTATTGCAATAATTAATCTCGAATTTAGAGTTATTTCAATAGTTACGATTTATAGGTAATATTTTTCGAATAATCTACAATTTATAATAATATGTTAATTTGAGGGCTGTTGTTATATATTAATTTGCATTTTAATATTTTTTACTTTACGGGTTTAAATTTTTTTTAACCTGTACTCAATGAAGCCCTCGCTTTTACTTCGCCATCGTCCATAAGAATAATATAATTGTGCCTCGCGTTATGTTGGCAGGACATTCCAATTTCTCAAAACTTAAATCCATCGCCTACCTTAACCACGTGCTCTTGTGGCGCCATTCTGTTCCTTCTGCATCGAGCGTGTGGAACGAATATTGCCTCGTGTCTTTGTTTGTTGTGTTATTAACTTGTATTTCTTTACAGCCTATGGTCACTTTGGTGATTACTATTAATATTTATTCGGATATTACTGAAATGTTTAGCTGTTGGCAATGTGTGTTAGGTAGCCATATTGTATTATTTTCGGCAAAGTTACATGCCATTGAGTATACACATAATAATCCTCTCCCCATCCAGAATTTCGTTAGTTCTCCGGATTTTTGTCCACAGGGTGAATACACCGTTTTTCCTCCTCATTGTGATCCACAATCTTATCTTTGGCCTCAAATTCGAATGATAAAGAAGGAAAATGAATGAAATCCGAATTCCAGACAAAAAATGTATCTCAGATAATGAATTAACTTCCTGATGTATAAGAGATACCCTTCATAATTTTATCCACCTTGCATCATTGCTCAGACGTTTGCCAATGCTGGTCATTGCAATTGGTGAATTGTAACATGAGCGACACCAAATAAAGTACTACGTAGAAGTTTCTCGAAGCTCTAAACCCCAACCGAATGTAAGATCCCACGCTTCAGGTAACCTTTTTCTCATCCCTTTGGATAATCTCTACGATCTAACAACATTTTTACTACACTATGCGATTTTAGACATATAATATCCTCTAACATTTCAAAATACCAAAAATTAATATATTTAACAAAATATTCCCTCTTTCTTTCTTTATTTGAAACTCATTTCCTTCTGTTTTCCATTATTTACTTCAGGTACCAGTTTATTACATTTCCCTTGGTAGTTGTATTGTTTTTAATACGCTCTTTTTCATTATAATAATGAAAAGATTTTCACTAGTGCAAACAGGTGGTGAATATATGATATAACTGCTCGGAATACATTTCCTCTTCCGTAATCCGAGCTTGAAAGGAAATAAATAATAATTTTATTGACAATAAAACCGTAAAAAACGAATATGATTACGTGGAGGTCAGCAAATTTGTTATCTACCTGGAAAGAAGCAAAGATCCATCCCATCAATTACGATCAATGTGTCTTCTACAGTGATAATGTACACAACCACATCAAGTTTAAGTTCAGATGATAATGTTACTATTATGAATATTAAGAAACAATAATAATTATGCGTTGAAATAATTAAGTAGTTAATCAATCATTTTTTAAAGTACCTTGACGTGTGACACTGTTAATTGAATTAATCAGTTGATTAATTTACATTATCCCACTGAATATTAGTTGAAGTGTTAAATGGGTCATGGGATAAGTGAAAGTCAGGTCAATTTTTAAAAAATCTAAATAAATTCCTTGACATCATAGAAGCTTTAAACGTGGATTTGTAATAAATAAATAAATAAACAAACTCTATTGTCAAAATAGTTGTTGCAAACTGTGTATGACCACGTGGGGAATAATAAAAGTACTCTCCGGACACAAGCAAGGGACCAACCCATCAATTCCGATCAAGGGCCTAAGGGATTTAATTCTTCTAAATTATTCTTTTAATGAAGTACGTACTTTTGTCAATTTATTATTCCAAAACGAATCGTAGATACAATGTGTTGTAAAAATTCGAGATTAATAATAACAACTAAAGTATTAAATGACACTTCCATCTATGGAAAATCCGCCACTACACGGAGGAATACCGGAGGAAAACCGGAGAAAACTCCGGGCCATGATGGAAAACCCTATTTGACATGACGTAAAAGTGGGTGATTTCTGTGGTGAATTGAATGTCACTTCTGACAACAGAGAAAGGAAGTGATTTGAGGAAGTCTGGTTATTTCCTGTCTTCTGCGAGCAGAAGAAAGATCCGACTCATTCCGCCACGTTCTCCATCTGTCTCTGTGGACGACATCGTCGCATTTCTAATCTGCGACGAAGTTCTTACGAAGAATTGCACTTTTTTGCAGGTCACGGTTCCTGGTTTGGTGTCAGATATCATTGAAAGGTCAATAATTTTGATCAGGTCTGTCCAACTTGACCTTAGCGGGACAATTTTTCGAAGTGAAGTTCTACACTCTTTCGATAGATCAGACCGGCACGGGATGGGGTTGGGGTTTGTCATCCGACGAATAAAAGAAATAGGTCTTATTTATTCATTAGTAACGTGATATTTTGGCTCTAATCAATAAATTTATATTATTTCAAGATGGAAAAAAATAAATAGTATATTTCATTATTTTAAAAAGTATTTTTAATATTTAATATTGAAATGAAATGTTTTCATATTGTTACGTACGACGGGGTAATTCCGAACACAATTTGTATTTTAACTATCCGGACACACCTCGACAAATACTTATTGTTTCGGTGTATATGTTTAAGACAAAACTGTGCCCCCGACGTTTGAGGAAAATCTTTAGGTCAAATATATTATAACTTGCGGGCTGTAGAAAATGTTTCGTGGGACGCAAACAGCCCGCGATCCGCCAGATTGACAGTGATGGTTTGGATAATTCTGGGATACTGATGTCTCATGGAAACCATTCCTGTAGAACAAACGCCAATTCCGGGAACAAGCAGTTGAACTAAAAAATCTGTAAGATCTTGATGTTGAGTTAAAGTATTGATATTTGTAAAAGTATTCTCTCTAAATTTGCCATTGATGTACGTAAGTAAATGACGAACCGCATTTCAAAAAGTACATAGTGTACTTGCATCCACTTTCCAGAACCTATATGCTGAATTTCAAAATTCGCCTCTCCACGGACAACACACACACACACGAAGCATGTAAAATTTAAATCACGAAAAGTTTATCGAGTTTTTTCAAAAATAGTTCGAAGGTCCTCAGGATCCAATCTTAGAGAACAGGTATGTCAAATTTCGAAACTCGGTGTCTGTCAGTGCGCTATGAGAAATATATTGTAAATTAAAACACTCAATAAAAAATATCTAAATTGAATTTCAAAAAATCCAAGAGCAATGTGTAGTGCTCTTGGATTCATCTTGAAGAACTGTTGTAGAAAATTTGAGAATCCTTAACTTTTCCGTCTCGGATCTGCGCAGCTGACACAAGAAAACGCTCAGAAAATAAATAAAGTAAAACCTTCATAGAAGTTTGGGAAAATCGTTCGGAGGCCCACAAGGAACCCTAAAGAACCTGCGAGCCAAATTTCGCAGCCACGTGTTCTTTAGGACACATACGCTGAGTGAGAGAATCAAAATATATTTAATTTTCAATAAAATTATCTAAATCTAATTTTAAAAAAACATTCTTTATGGTGCACTTATATCCACCCTGTAAATATAGTTTCGAAACTCTAGGCCTTATTTAAAAGTTTCAGCTCTCTGAGACATTTACTGAGAAACATTAAAATATGAATTTTTAAAAATTCGATTCGAAATTCATAAAAGTCGCTGCCGTGTATTCTTTGTTCCCTCCTGTACAACGCACGTGCAAAATTTCGAGGCGTTTGGCGAATCCGTCTTTGCGCTATGCGACACACAAACAAATAATCAAACCCTCTTTTCTATAAATGTAAATAGATACATTATTAGATAGTGTTACGTTTATTTACTTTTAGAACTAAATAGGTCTACTGTATTACTATTGTATTTGCCATTAACTGCTTCCATGATACACAGACCCCACCGATAGTCTCTCGACTCCATAATATTTGCACGGGCTCCCTAGTATTTTAGAATCATTGTACAATGTAAACCTTTTGACAGGAGTTTATGAAAAGAAAAAAAATTACTCTGAAACAAAATTCTGAAACCTGACTGAAGATCCGATCACGAGGTATAGAATAGCATGGAACTCCGAGCTTTATGGATCCAAACAAAGCTGTGATAGAGGGGCACTGCACCTGGTCTCTGTGTTGTTGATAGACAATAGCGCCCTTCAAACGGTGGCGCTCCGTAAACTGGAAAACTGTCACGGGAAAGGAAGTGCGTCATTTATTCAAACGTCTCTAGTTCCCGAGAATCTCATCTTTCCCACATTCACAGTCGTCGACTTCAAACTTCCTTCTGACGACGTGAGTTTGAGATTTTTTGCGGATTTTTTCTCGGAGTCTTTCTGCTGGTTGAACAAATTATATAATACTAGAGCTAACGTTGTGGGATGTTTCACATACAGTTTGAGGATTAAAATGATTAAGAATGTTTAAAAATATGAAATTACTATCTAGCGTATAATGAGTTATCCCTGAAAACCAGAGATAATTTTTCGTCGAAGATCCGTCGGAGACAAAATCGGAGGTAAAATCCGAAACCGACGAAAACATCTTTAGTAAAGAAATGTCAGGATGAAAAAAAAGCTAAAACAAAACAAAACAATATAAGACCAATTGCATGATCTTGTCGACAAAAAATGAAATTAATTTCTTATGAAATGTAATTTCCTAAAATTTACATTTCGAGTTTCTTTCTATTTTCCTTCAACAATATCCGTATGATGAATTTAATGAAGAGTATCTTGTGATAATTATTTTAATTTTTACCTAAGTCCTTTTGGGCTGGAGGGTAAGGGGTGAAAGAAGACACTGGAAGGGATGGCAACCCTATTGATAGCCAAAGTGAGGCCGAAGAAAAATGAATGTAACAATAAAATTTAACATTTCGCTCATGTTCTTGCTTTCATTGCGAAAATGATGCGTGTGTGGAACCTCTACTTATGAAACTATTACTATATTTATGTATATATTTCTTCCGTGTACCTACACGTGGAGAAGATATGTGATAACTTTCGGTCAGGTGAAAATGGCGACTAGGCGGGAATGGAAGCCGGGACTCGCCTCAAAAATGAGGCAAGCTGCCTATAATTTCACCAAGCAGGTTATTTGCCTCGGAGAGTAGATTTGAGGCAGGTAACCTCAAAGCAGCATAAAGTGAGGTTAGGTGCATTATTGTTCGTGTGAGTTTCGTTACCTATTTGTGTTATTAATTTTTTTAAATCTCCATTTTCTATGTTTTTAATTTAACTACAGTGCTCGTGTTAAGAATGTGAATTCTCTGTTAATGGTTTTTCATAGTATAGTAACATTTTGGGTAGGATTTTAATGTGTCTAAAATATCCGAAAAATTCATTTAATTATTTATTAATTGCGACGAAGCGTCACGAGTATTGCAGTCACTCCCTAGTCCATGAACTAACTCCATTCTAACTCGCCCAGAAGCAGTTCACATGATTCGTGTGATGTTTCACCCATAAATAAATGTCGAACCAAACCCCTCATTTCACTCGCACATGACCGACGAGCACACTCGTCGTTATTTACAGGCAAACTATACCAAACAGGTTACTTGCCCCGTGAAATATATTAATAATTTGTCTTTATAGTGATGTCTGATCGTTGTCGATGTGTTCAAGAATTTTTATCACATACTATTCCAAAGAGTTCCAGATAGATTTTGAAAATTTCTTGTAACGGTTATTCATGTTGTGCGCAAGAAGTGTAACGATCCAATATTAGCTATAAAATAAGAGTTATGCGTTTAGCTTTCTGTTCCGAAGAACAAATTTCACGGCATTAAAGTTGTGTAGAATAGAAAGTGATTATTAAATGAACTAAACTATTATTCGTGAAATAAAGGTAATGAATGAAATATAAGATAATGCATCAATTAATGATTGAACCTATAGCATTTTATACATGGAATTTAATACCTACCGTATAAATATATTAAGCAAACTCATTGTAACATGTTATCGTGTGCATTAGAACTAAAATGTTTCCTTAAATCAACAAATATTAGCTTTTACGTCAATAAATGCAATGACGTCGAGATTCAAATAAATTGTTTAATTCATAATATTTCCATCATTCTGATATTTAAATTGAGCTGTAATAGAGCTGTAAAAATTATACTTGTTCTAATTCTGTTTGTATAATTTTTCGTCATACACAGAATAAAACTATAAATAAATAAATAAATAAATAAATTTAGAATCTTAAAAGCCGTTGCAAATTGCGGATGACTTCGGGGAGGATAATTAACTAATTTGGGTTAAAAACTAGTTATTGGATCTTATCGTAGAGTTTGTATACCTTAAAATACACATGTGATTTACTTTTAATTTATTTTTACCCACTAAAGGTATTAGATAATTATAGTTCATGTTATGCCAATTTGAGTGCGATCATCTTCTTTAATCACTTTACTCACGCAAAGTTTTGCAGTGATAAATCATTCGACCCAAGACAGCAATCTGAAATATTTAAACTCTTAATACTTTTTATTCAATAGCCGTAGGGTCGTCCATATTTTACACATCGCAATAATTACCGGTGTTTTACAACCCCATCCCCCGCTCCTCTACAACGCACTAGTCTCTTAATCGCCCCCCCCCTCCAATAATTACGAAACGCTAGCTATCCCTCTCCCCTCCCGTTAGACCACGTTTCTGTTGCTTTTCAAAAAACTTCAGGACACATTTTAATGCACCTAATTAGTTGTTCGCATCTCATTAGCTGTGTGCTCTCACTGTGTGGTTGAGAACATGTATTACGGTGAAAAACGTAAAGGTTAAAAAGAACCCTATTAACATCATAATATACATTAATACGCAAATTACACCCGCATTTTTTTAGTTCCTTTTCTGCGAAACAGGACTGAGCTAATTACACTATGACACATATTGTACTTTTGGGTACACAATATTTGTCGGCGGTTTCCTGTTATTTCCTCTTTCACCATTTCTTTTTTAAAATATTAGCATCAGAAAATTATATTAAGAAAAGAAGCTACGCGTATCAATTATTTGAAAAGGTTCTTCCTTCACTACTCGATTCCTGGCAATTGACAGCTCTGACGCGCATGACAATGCTGGTATAAACAATATGCATTAGGAAATTGTACCGAGTTACGTGACGCTCCATTGTGCATTAGGAAATACTATTCATAACTATTACGATGTCCAAATTACATTGTTAATGCTCAATACGAAACAGAGTGAACCTTTTGCCTACAAGTAGCACATAAGGGAATGTAGTATCCGCTATATTATCCAGATAAATAAAATAAATGTAAACGTTCATAATTCATAGAAATCTCTTAGATTACGGTGAACCTCACCGCCAGGTAACAGATTAATCATGTTACGTCGAATGAAAATGGGAGACGGGACCGGGATTCGAACCCGGGACTTTNTCAGTTGGTAAGCGCATGAGCGCGTAGAGCTCAAGGTCCCGGGTTCGAATCCCGGTCCCGTCTCCCATTTTCATTCGACGTAACATGATTAGTTCATAATTCAGTTTCTTTCTATTTTGTTAGTTCGTCGGTATAACGAAATCCCAATCCCCCCTTCCCCCCAGGGTGCATTACGTATTCATAAACGGTCCGCAGCGCGCTCTGTCAAGTAATACCCCAGAAATCGCACTTTATCGCAACGAAATTGCTTTCGGCTGCGCGGTAACGTTATTCCGGCACTTCAGTCGGAGTTGCGATATTTGTGTAGCGTATTCGCTGTATTTGCTGAAATATTTGA
>NNCF01128494.1:69879-84919 GCA_002313205.1 Laupala kohalensis | reverse complement strand
TGTTTACTTATACAATTTTGATATAATTCGAGAAATCTTTATATTCCTGTCCATATTAAAGAAATTATAAAGTAAAAAAAGTCAAAATACATCTCAAAGAATTAGAATATCAACAACAGTAGATCACTTGCGCTCTACTGAGCGAAATACGGCAAACCAAATGTGGACGGTTCACGCAAATATTCGCCTTTGATGTAGGACTAAACACCTAAAGACACCTATGGACACGGGCAGTGGCGGATCTACAATGTAATAATCGGGGGCATTTTTGTTTAAAAATTATGGTTTTACACATACATTTTATGAATTTTACTTTTAATTAAACTACATCATATAAATAATTAACATTTAACAATCTGGTACGATTAATAACAATAATAATTATAACTAAGAACAATTATTAATCAGGTAACGCTTTTACAAAGTATGCCATTTATGAGTTTTATCAGTTNGGTTCAAGGGGGGGGGGGGCGCTATTGTCCCCTTAGCCCCCCCCCCCCACACACACTGGACACGGGTTATCGCGAATTTACGTATTTGCCACAATAGAGTAAATACAACAAATACAGACAAATAACTCCTCTAAACTCGACCTTGTTTCGGTTAATACGCAACTTCAAGTGAAGTGCCGGCTGTAGAAGAAAGTTCCGCATCTGCGCTGCGTCGCTGGCGTCTTCGTCGACTTTCTTCCCTCTTCTGCTTCCGCGAGCCTCTTCCACCGCTCATTTCTCCTCCGCGGTGACAGCGAGAGTGCTAAGGTGAACGCACAGGCATCTTCTCTGCGGACGGACGCCGTCGTTCCCGAACGGGACACGCTTCCCGGGTGATGCGGAGTAAATGCGTTGTCGCGTTCATTGAATACTTGATCGAGTTCGCTTTCGTTTTGCTTTCGTATGGGTGTACACTGGTACGAATCATCTTCACACTGAGTCCATCATTCTGGTTCACAAGCAATTGCAAGAAATTTAAGAAGTATTATTATTATTATTATATAAAGTAACTGATAACAATTTCAAAACTATTTTCCTGCGTTCCTGTATTAGGTCTTACTATTTATATAAGTTTAGTTTTTTTTGTACTCAACCTTGACACGGTTGTATACATTAACATAGAAATCTCTTAAATTGCGGTGAACCTCTCCGCCAGATTTTCATTCAACATAACATAATTAATGTATACATTAATTCAATGACCATACACTGGCCCGAGTTTTTCTCCGGTTTTCCTTAGGGTAGAGGCGGATTTTTTTACAGTGACTTTCTAGGATTTTGTCTAGGATTTCAGCGTACATTGAAATAATAAATCTCGAATTTAGTGTAATTTTTGTAGTTTCGATTTACAAACTATATTTTCCGAATAACCCATAGACTGAAATTATACGTACTTCTGAAATAACATTTTTGCGTTCTCTTAAATACAAATTTGTTGTTGTGGTCGGAATTATAACACGTAGCTTTCCGTATATAAAGAGCTGAAATTTTCAATCCACCTCTGCCTTGGGTCCCTTCACCGCAATGGATGGGAAGGTTCCTTGTTTGCTTCCGAAGAGTAAATTAGTTTGTCCTCCACGCGGTCATACGCAGTTTGTAGTTGCTTTTTTACATTACATTTATTATTATTATTATTATTAAATTTGTTATGTATTTACGGTTATCACAGTCTACCTTGTTCCTCGGCACAAGGCTTCTACCAGGGTTATTCATTCAAAGATTAAAATTCCTTCTTGCCTATTTTTCTCTTTCTTTTACACCGTTGAATTGTCTATCTCTTACGCCTTATCTGTACGTTCAAACACAATTTTATGATAAACTTCATGCTAAATAAATTGTTAAAACACTTCGAGAGATGATGGGAAACTTAGTCAGGAGATCTGAGGTAACTTGGGATGAAACGAAAACTTTGTAAAAATACCCAGATTTATACGATTCTGACGGGGGGTCAGAGAGAGACCACATGTCATAGAAAACCGTCTCAAAATTCTCGGTTAACTCGTCAGACATCTTGACAAATTTATATTCTTGACATTCACTGTGTCGGAAGCTGGTGATATTATTTCTTCCCAGTAAGTCTGATTCAAAGCTGCAACTTACGACATAATGATTCCGACGTAACATAAGTGAGTAAACTTGTCGCACAATCTGGTGTGTACTAATACGAAGTAACTAAACTGGTATTTTAGATACTTAGCAGATCGCATATAACTTGCATCTTTGTAAAACTTGCTATTATCAATAACTTATCACGACTTTTTTGGGTTATGTTTTTTAAAGACGTTTACGCCACCAAACTTGATGTAGCTTTATCCCATAAATTTCTGTTAAAATAAATTTAGAAGTAGTGGTATTGACATTTTATGTAGGTCCTTTGTTCTAATTTTATTCCTGATCTTGCGCAATTTTACCAATACATTTCTTTCAGTTGAGTAGGTTTAATTCATTCAGCTCTGAAATTTTCGTTGGTTTAATGTATTTAATAAAACGTTAGCTTTTTTATCGATATATGATTGCTATTTTTCCTGGTTGTACGCTTCGTCCCCTTCTGTCTCCGTCTGCCCCCGTCGGAACGTCACCGGAGATGCGATATGGTTCATTGTTCACGTCTAAAACAAAAGAAATAAAAAACAGTACATTCTGCACTTATTAATTAAAGATTATTTTTCAATTTTCTTTAAACTTTCTATTTTCATGAGTAAATGTGTATCTGTAACGACAGTAAGGGAATTTTCTCACCACTAGTATAACTAAGAGCTTACTTACAGAGGGAGAAAAAAATGATGATCCAACCCCAAAAACTTCCTCTCATGGTTCATTTCCCCCTTCCCCTTCTTAAATGTCAAGAATTCTCATTAGCTTTTCTAAATTATATTCGTATTAAATTATTTTTTATGTTTAAATAATAATATAATATGGTTACAAACCGAATAAAAGATGTTTTAATTTCCATGTTCACATTACATTTTTTTTCGCAAAGAGACCACCAATCTACGAAATAACTGCACTGACGTAAAAATTGCTAATGTGTTGATATTGTCGGCCAATTTAATGCACGTACCATTTCATCAAGCGAATATTTCGTTTTCAATGTGTTTATTCCTCAAGGTTCGATTATTCATGAAAAATATTGCAACCAAACCTAAGGTATTGGTGTTATTGTTACCTTCAGTAGGTGATATGATGAAATTAATTTACTTTCCTTTCACCATCCTTTTCCGATAATTAAAGAAAATCTTCCCTACCTAAAGATTGTTTAGTGTTGTTGCCATCAGTGTGGGATCTATGAAGAGGGGATCTAAGGGGGCCGTACCCCCCTCCCCCCATTGGACCTGAACTCTTTAACAGATAAAATTGAAGTTGATAAATGGCATACTTGTTAAAAGTGTTACCAGATTAATAATGGTTATTAGTTATAATTGTTATAATAATAATATAGTTATAATATATAATAATATCATTGTTATTGTTATTAATAATACAAGATTAATAAAATTTACTAATATCATATTAATAAAATTAATAATACTATGTTAATAACTTTATTAAGTAATTGTATTCGTATTAATAATACCATATTGTTAATTATTTATTAAATACATATTTAAAGGTAATATTTATAAAATTTGCGTTGTAAAACTATAATTTATTTAACTAAAATGCTCCCCTGTTAGCCCCCACCCCCTTGATTACGGTCTAGATCTGCCACTGGTTGCCAACAGTACTGAAGCGATTGATGTGGACTATTGACCTGCAGTGGTTCCAGATATTCCAGTTGGTCAGGCGCAATTTTGTTTCACGGCGGTACCACTCATAACCTGAATTGCCTTCCTCCGAAACCGCTCTGCTGAGAAATACAGGTCCAACGCCAAGATACACATAAGGTTTCATCCCAAAAGCAGGTCGTTACCATCTCCAAACACTCCCCTATTCACTGAGAGAGAAAAGTGGAAATCTTTCCCAAGAAATCTGGGGAAAGAAGGGGTGAAACAAAATTTTTTTAAATTGCATAATTACACAGGAAGGATTGGGGGAAATCATCACCCATGTACACGAACAAAAATAAATTAAAAATCCATAGACGGATTCCTACCATGAATTACGAACGTAATGAGCCAGTGCAGTATACTACTACTACTACATATATTCCAACCAAGCACACATTTGGCATGAAATTCTGAAGGAAATTGAAATCTCTGAGTCTATTACGTTTACAAAATTTCTTTATTCTATTGCTATAAACTTGTGATAGAAGCTTTTAGGGTTTATCATTATAACAACTAGAATTAGAGTGGCCTAGCAGTTCGCATGCATGTATCATCTCCGTAAATCTTGCTCAACAATTCAGTGTCTTTTCTTTTCCGAGTACCAACTCATGAAGTAGTGTTTGCGTCGTCAACGGTCAGGTGAAAATTGCGACAGTTCGGGACTCGAATCCGGGACCTTTTACTCTGACCGCAGNCTGTCTCTTATACACATCTAGATGTGTATAAGAGACAGGTGTACGGACGTAACAAGTCGAGGCGGATGATGCAGGGGATAGCACATATGCGGCCGGAGCAGAAAGTCCCGGATTCGAGTCGCGGTCCGTCGCAATATTTGCCTGTCAGTTGACGATGAAATTCAATGACTTGTCGTCACTTTTGGGGTATATTTTACCAATAACCGCGATTCATTTGACACATTTATGACATTCTTTTAAAATAGATTTAATTGTCAATATCAGATAAGTTATAATTACAACTTCGATTCAATGTCGCTCCCAATGTTGGTAACATTATTTTCTCTGGGTAGAACGGTCCCCGGGGTCTCTACCTTCAATGCATCTGGCAAGATTTTTACTTCAACACAGAGCGACGACATTATGAAGAAAGAAATTTACTTTGAATCATGTGTGTTTTGCCACATGGTCCTCAACAAAGTATTCTGAATATTTTAAATTCCATGAAACACGACACAGTTGTATTGAAGATGTAGGTGCGATCCCTAAACATATCAAAAATCGGAATGAGATTTATTGAGAATAACGCATGTCGATGTACGTTCGACAGAAATCACATTAAATTGTTCATTATGATATTGTTCGAAAGAGAGAGGTTGATTGTAGTTCTTGAGAAGTTGATAATCCGTTTCTTCATTCAATTCTCATAGAAATAGTTTAGGAATGACATAAATTTCAAATAGAATAAATCACTTGTAGGAAAAGTGAAGAAAAAAATGTATCAAACATTTAAAAAGTATTTATGGTTCAAATGTCAAAAATATCAAACCCGCATGGTGATAAATGTACATTATGTCTTTTTGAAAATACTTAACAAGAAAAAATAAGTTGATAAATCCGATTTTGAACTGAAATACGCTGTGATCCAGTCCATACATATGAAAATATCAATTTACTATATTCATCGCAATGTACTTGGCGGTGGATGCCAATCTGATAATCCTAGTATAGTCCTCTCTCTACATATAACGTAATCCAAGGCACTGGGAATTTTCATCGTTAAGAAGAAAGATCGTCGTATAGTGAGAAACCATAATTTGATGTAATACGCTTAAAAATAACAAAATCACAAAACANACTAATTATTAACATTAAATTTAAAAAAAAGTTTTAAAAGTATTTTCTGCTATATCTTTATATTTTCCCATTCACAGGTATTTTGTACTCTATTTGCAGGAATGGAAGTTGCCCGTCTTCCTAGTTCGCTTCGTTATCCGCTTCGAAAGCGACTTCAACGACTAAACACCGTCGTTAGAAGGAGAGGGCGATATATCGGTTTCGAGAAAGAATAAATACATCAATGTTATGGCAAACGAAACAACCTTCGTTCGTTTCATCGTTTCAGAGAGATTATCTTCATAGAAAGAGACAACTGAATTTACTTATTGAGAAACCGAAACACGTCCGTGCAATCCGATCAATTTCACCGAAACGGAGAAAAGATATCGAGAAAGACACCTTGAATCCGAACGAGAGAAACTTCACACGGTTTTCGCGACGAACTCACTAGTCAGAGAGTGCGTAAATGGAAAGCACATATGGAACCGGTTTACCCTCCTGACCTTGCTATGTTTGCTTTCAGATTTATTGGGAGAAAGAAAGTGAAGGACTGTATTAGAATGCGAGATTCCGGTTTTGTATGTTTGCTAAAGAGATTGGATCGCAAAGTTTCAATTTTCGACTTTACTGCACTTAGGAATCGTGTGTTTGAACACAATTTCCACCTCCTCGACATAATCTCTCTTTATTCCGACATTAATTCTGGCAGATATCCGGCTTGAGCGGAGAATCCCGAATTAGGATTCTAGTACGGGGAACAATTAGTGATTCGTCCATTGCATATAAAACATTAAAATTATCGTGTTTTCCGTAACTGATCTTTTTTTTTTTTTTGGCAGCTAGCGTCATACATTTCTAAGGTTGTATCTATTGTTTATTACTCATTTTATTTAATTCGACGCTGATCTATAATAATTTAAATTATGCGCTAGTTTTCTTCTGCGATCACTTTCATTTGTCTTCCAGTCGTCAGTGGGGTGCTTCAGTACCCGGAGTGCATAGCACCTCCCTTAAGTGCACTAGTACGGTTGCTCGATCCGCTATCGCGGGTCGGTCACTATTAGCCAAACCACAAACATATCCATGTCTTCTTAACTCTTATCAGACAATGAAGGATGAAATAAACAAGATTTCATACATACAACTTTGATGTGGATCACTTTCTATACAAATGTGATCTATTATTTGAATTCCGATGGCGAGTCAATGTTTTCCGAAAAGAATTCCCCCTCGCCCAAGGGCTAAAGGTCGTGCGCAAAAAAATCGAATGGCCCCGCTGTACCTGTGTGTCCAAACATCTCGTACCAACGGAATGACTAAACTGTACTGTAGTCAAAACTTTATTTAGAAATATAGAAAAATACTTAATCCTGTCGGAGTTATCCCTATCTATGTCATCTAATAATATTGTTTGTTGTTATATATTGTTGAATTACATTTTTGGGATTAGAAATTATTGGAGAATTGGAGTTGTTTCTAAGAAGGATATTGAGTGAAAATATCATTAACGAGTAGTTTTATTCAATCCAATATAATTAACGTAACATAATACCTATGTCTCATCACTAATTTAATAACCAATGCATGGGATACATCTGAATACGTGGGCACATGTGAAACCGGTATTCAGCGCACACAGGACACTGTCACCTGCTTCATTTATCTCCAGTTCGGGGATGTGTCTCAGGTCTGCCGGGGTTTAGGTTTGGGTGGAAATGGTGTACAGCGAAGGGGTGGTGTGGTGGTTAGTACCCCTGCGATCGATACAGCGGTCCCGGGTTCCTTTCGCGGCTCGTCGCCATGTGATAACTTTCAGTCAGATGAAAACATCTTCTCCACGTCGTAGGTACACGGAACAAATATAAGCATCTCACCAAGTGACATCAGCCACGTATTTCCATGCTCGGGACTGCTAGATCAATCCTTTGCGTTTCCATAGAGCGCTAGCCTGTTTTTAAAAGAACACGTCAGTAAACCACGCGGATTGGAAGATGATTGAGTTCGATTTCATCGCGTACCTTTCTCCGCCAATCTCCTGCCCCTCCCTCCCCCTCCCTTTCCCACCCCGAGGAGAACTTGCCAATGGGAGATCGTCGCGACATCTCTGTAGTGAAAGGCGACGGAGCTTTTGTTACCAAACGGAGATTTGCACGCGGAGGCACTGCAGCGGAAATCGCGCGTTTTCACGGCCAATTTGATCGTAAAATCCACGAAGTCCGGACGCTATATACCGCACATTATAATCCCGTAGCGGAAATACTATCTTTTACCGTACAAAAAAATAAGCGTTGAAGAAGTGCAAAAAGAAATATTCACTGACTACTTACACTTTAAAGGTGCTTGAATGAAACACTGTATAAATGAAAGTGCTATTATGGGCTGCAAACAATGTCATTTTAAGAACATTCAACGGAAAAAGAAATGTCCTTGGATGAGAAAGAACTTTCACCAGCTTAGCTGCACCAGTCGTTTTCAATTGGATACTACCAATACAAAGAAACAAAATGCCAAAGTTGTGAATACAAACTTATCATGAGAAAGTTATCTTTTCCCCCTTTTTTGATTTATTTAATCTTTAAACTTTATAGGTAGGAAGAAATGATAATTCTTTGTGATACAAATGAAACTTTCATTATATGTATAAAATTAATTGTGAAAGGTGCTAAGTGTAGTCTAATTTTCATAACGACACTGCCACTTATTCTTTACAGAGCTGCTTCTAATGCTCTTTATCCTCTTCGGTAAACAGAAAAAGGAGTCTTAGCTTCCCTCTCCTCGGTCGTAATTGAATTAACTAATGAGGTAACTTGGAACATTGTTCACTGTCACACGCTTCCTCATCTTCACTAACATAATTTTACGACCAGTTCCAAGTTTACTGTATGATACTTTCACCTCTACACTTCTCAAGTTCGCAGTATTATAAGTTGCTTCACTCCTTTCACTTCAAATCCATTGAATGCAAAACAAATCAATGGCACATTACACATCTCGTATGTAATTAGCCGGGGACTTGGTACCGCTGCCATTTTTCATGGTCTTATGTGGACTTTGTCTCGAAGATATATAATTAACTGTGTTTTTTTTTCAACTTTCAAGTGTAATATTTCAATTTCTCAATCACTCATGGCCCTTTGCAACTTTTGTACTGATAAGTACCCAATTGTAGAAGTTACTAAAGATTGTCGAAAAACGTTTGATACCTAAAATGAGTAAAAACTCAAGAAGAAACTGAAGTTTCAAACGAAATTGAAGGAGATGTTTTGAGATTTCTGATCGCTTCGTTAATACGCCATCAGAAAAGTGATGAAAATAATGATAGGTAGGTATTACGTCTTCTTTAAAAATGTCGTAATATTTTATCCGAGAGTTTTAGTAGACAAAGTTTTTGTTTTTACTCACAACTTTCCCACTGATATTTGAGCCACCGGAAGGTGAATGCACATTAATAAACAAATTAATTAATTATCTGAAAAACATAAATGAACTACTCAGAAACTAGACATAATTAAACTATACATACATAAAACATTTCTCTAGAAACTCAATAAAGAGAGAAACAAACCATCAAAACAGAATATTAATAAAAATATATATAAATTTTAGATAACCCATCCGCACCGGTAGGTTCAGGGACAGAAAGTTCACGAACACGACCCTCGTCATAAGGCCAATATGGATCGTCCTATAGCGTGTCCAGCTCTCTTTGCCAAAAAGGTCCGTATCATTCAGGAATTTTTGAATAATTTCTTCTCAAAAAATGTAAAAGACGATGAAAAAATAATCTCTTCAAATCCCCACTTAGATGCACTATTGCCCCATTGTTTCTGTAATTTTAAAGAATGTACTAATTTCAAAGCAAGAAGGTAATATCTTGAACCCACTCGTAGCCGTTTTAGCTGTCTGAAATCCGAAACCAAAAATCTTTATACGTGTCAAGTATGCAATTGTATGTTTAAAACAATATACGACTTCTCATTATAGAGTTCGGACGAAAAATGTTTTACATTTGGATTACCTCAGCTTTCATTTAAGGCATTGACGTAATTACAGGAAGATTGTTGTTGAGGATGCCGACACAATTTTTTGTCTTCTTGTACAATTCTCAAATCTGCTCCTTTTTTCAGCGGCGTATTCTCCAGGAAACACAATAAAAATATCTACTTTATCGATTCTATAGAATACACTTTTCGTTTTCTCTCCATACACCGTCGATTTGTACAGACTGCCGTAGCATTCCACCTAAAAAAATCGGAGGAATTATAGAATACATCGATTGATGATAGAGGTGGATTCGTATGAAGGGTCCGGTCTCGGGTCGGCAGTGTAATCAATACTATTGTTATGATTGAGTTATTTTAATAGTTACGATCTATTTAGAAATAATAAATTAGCAATGCGTATATGTTAAATTAATTTTCAGAAATATTAAATTCTCCACTGCCTTTGGGTTATTGATAGGATGTTTCCTTGCTTTGCCCGCGGAGAAAAAAGAAGCTTATTACCCTACTGCTGGTAATACACCATTAGTAATCGCGTTTCAAAAAATCTTTAAAATCAATCACGCATTTTCTAAAATCAGAATCAGAAGAAAATCTCGATAGAAAACTCTACTGAAGCTAGGAATCATTTATCAAATACATTGTTTCAATGATTCGCGGTATTTATACTTGAATTACTGGTATAATTACTGTTTTAGTCTAAGCGGAATAGATAACTTTATTGAAAGTTTCATAAATTGTTATGTGCCTTACTAGCGCCTAGCATGCTGATAGTGCCTTAAAACCACGTTTTCATATATCTTACTGGCTTAAATCAAAAATCGTACCCCAGTAGTTCATGTAAGGTATAGTGCACATCGATGAAACCCTACATCCCATAATATGATTTTCAGTTTTATAATTAATAAAAGTTGAAATTAATGTCAAGATTTCTTTGCAAATATTATCTCGGACCATCAGTGGTCTACCGATTTTTCTACCTTCATTTAAGCTCAATTCTATCTTCCGAACTTCGTTTCCACTTCAACTAAACTCGCGTTTCGTCAGTAAAATCCAATGGAATCGTCTCGTTCCATTAAACACATTTCAATGAAACAATTCTTGTGCGTTTCATGAAACTTGCAGTGCTTGATGCTCTGTGAATCTTTATATCTAAATGTGTTTTGTTCGATGAAACGCGTTTCATGAAACCAGTGAAACAGATGAATTTATCCATAAATTTCTTCCGTGAACCCTATACGTGGAGATGATGTGCGATAACTTTCGGTCAGGTGAAAATGGCGACGAGTCGGGAATGGTTGAAATGGCGTACAGTTGTGAAAGGCGAACGGGTGGTGTAGTGGTTAACACCCCTGCGATCGAAGTAGGAGTCCCGGGTTCGATTCCCGACTCGTCGACATTTTCACCAGACCGCAAGTTATGAGATGAATTTCGTTTCATGAAACCAATGAAACAAATGATATGTGTTTCATGAAACGGATGAAACACGTTTCATGAAACCAATGAAACCGATGCGTTTCATCTGTTTCATGAAACGTGTTTCACGAATGAAGCAATGAAACCGATGAAACGCGTTACACGAAACCAATGAAACGTGTTTCATGTAACCCAGGAAACCGATGAAACGCATCACATCGTTTGACCTAATTGTTGTTATTCTTGTTATTGTTGCAGTAGCTGCGAGCGCAATCTCTCGCGCGTGGGCGCAGAGAGCGGCAGTCGCGGTGCGAAGACGGTCGAGGAAGACGAGATCCAACCGCGTTCAGCGTCCGCCTCCACAGCTGCATCTTCTACAGCAACCGCCTCCACCGCCTCCACGGCTGCCAGCGGCGCTTCCTCCGCCGTCAAACCAAAACGCAAAGGACTCAAACTGCGACTACGCAGGAGGAACAACTCGGAGACGGGGAGTGTATGCGACGGTAAGAGCACAATTAATCATTCGTTTTTTTTTAATTCTTTTTTACTTTAATTTTCATTAGTATTAACCCAGTGTCTCAACTGTCTGGCCCCTACCTGGGTTTTGTTATATCGCTTCTTTATTTCTCCGCTTCTTTCATTTCCTTTATTTATTATTTCGTCTTGTATCCTGATTCATGTCAACTTGGATCTTTCCTCCTATGATAATTCACTCGCTGTATATGCTTTTGAGCCTTCTCCCTCTTGATTTATCGTCATCTCTCTCCGTTATTTTCTGTCTTCCAAATAATACGAGTCGGGACAGATTACCGAATCTACAGCAACTAGAGTCCTACAAGCATAGAAATGATAGAGTCCGAGAATAGAAAGGGAACCACCACAACTGTCCACAACTTTAGAGCTCATAATTTCTTATAACACTCATGTTTACTACGCACAAATTCTCAGAATCTCTTAAGCGCCACTCTGTTCTCACCTCATATTGGCGGAATATGGAAAAGAGGAAGGAGATACGAGACAATCAAGAAACCAACTATAGCAGTTTAAAACCACTATGAGAAACTACGCGTAGTATATTCAGGAAATATGAGAAATTTCGGATTATAAATTCATCCCTGGAAGTTCTCTTTCCATTGAGGTCTCGGGGAAATGCTAGTAGAGACGTAATACAAAATTTCTCATAATTCCCGCAAATTCCTCGTAGTAAATTTCTTTTTGGATACGGATCACGTGCATCGAAGGGCATCGAAGGTGCTCAACTGGCTTGCTTCCCTTTGCCCAAGAGTCCTCTGAAAAGAATGCGGAACCTTGGGATCACGTGAGATCCAGTCCGTGGGTTATGATAAATTGTGCATTGCGAATTTGGTTTGTATGACATATTAATTACTTATAGGTCTCGGACGTCGCTGGCGTGTCTCTATATGAGGACTCTACCGGCAACAAGTGGTCGAGGCTTTGTTACACAGACCACTCGTGTCGGCGGGCAACCCTTGCCCCTTTTTCCTCTCCGCAAATGCGAGACAAAAGACAATGCTTAAGCGGTTGGAGCGTTCTATCGAATATGTCACGAACAATACAATAAATTTGACGAGAATTTCTCCTAAAATAACTAGGATAACTTGGATTCTGAGTGATTTTTTGCACAAGGAGTTTAAAATCTATTCTGGAACGATGTAAGTTGGCTGGCGAGCATGAGTGATAGATATAAACAATTCCTTCCAAAATATTCAAATGAGCAGAGTTTTACCTACACAAGATACAGAAAATGTTTGATGTTTGTTTTTTAAGGAAAAAAGAAGACATATTTACCAAATGAAAATCTCAAGTAAAAAGCAGGCCTCGCTCCGACGTCGCAAGGATTCGCGAGACTCCATGTAGAAAATATTCGCCAATCAGTGCGATGTCGGTACGAAACCTTTACTGCTGTAAACGGGCAGAAATTAGAACGTCTTTATACTTTACTACTGAACTTTAAACACCTATATAACTTTCTTCATTTCCCTAAAAGCGTTTCTTTTTGTCTTGTGTTCTTCTTACTCTCAATGTCATTTTATCTCCTCCTCTTGACATTTTCTGACACGTGTTCCTGTATTCTGGTTAATGTTCTCTATCATCCTTACAAGTTTTTATGTAGAGTTCTCTGATATTTTCTATAACAATATAAAAGTAAACATTCTCCCTTCATTGATTATGCCTCTCAAATCATTTTCCGTTTGTGTATTAAGGTATTATATCAGTGTTGACTGAAGTCTAAATGCCAACCATTCATGAAATTTGGAAATATTCACCAAAGGGGTTCTAATTGATTAATAATTCGCACTACTGATTTTACTGTTGAAAGAGACAATTATTTTCACAAAAAATTTATGTTGTCTTTGACAAGAGTCGCATTGTCTTCAGTCACATGATGAGACTAGCATTTCTATTAAAACAGTAATTTCTACAGATTTGGTGAGTTATTCATGTAAATGTCCCGTAAGGTATGAAGAACTAAACGTCATTGCGTTCCTATTTATATTTGGTATGTTATGTTAGGTTATTTTCACTATGTTAAGCCGATACTTTTATCTGAATAGCAAAAATAAATTAGCCCCCGAAAGTTTCTCCGTATAAGCTCATAGTAATTTAAATGCGAATAATTCAAAATTTTGCGGCGTAAAGGTATGAAAATTCGTCGCGACTGGATAGGGTTCAAACTATCACTTGATTCATTTTGGGGGTACTTAACCTTGTCGCTCTGACCAATATAATACCTTGATGAAAGCAAGAAGCTAGCACTATGGAGTATCAGCTTCGGTGAGAAAATATCTATCACGAGGGAAGTTGTGTGAAGAAACCGGAGATAGATGCGAAGTAGCACTCTCCGACAGAGCGCATGCGCGAATAGCGACCCCCACCTCGCATACCCTCCTAGTTCATACTGTTACATATTCCAAGTGTGTTGGGCAGCGCCTCCTCCATTGCCACCCATTCTGTGCGAAGAATTTAGTATCAACTACGTCCGGGTCTATTGTTTCTTCGCGATCGAAGCGCGGTCCCAAATCGTGTCGCGGTGAAGAACTACTGTATCCCCTCACGTTCCCTGGTATTAGTGTTCGAGTGAAGACCCAGTAGTTCACTCCCAGCGATCGTCATGAGTTACTCGCGATTTCCGTCGTTGTCATCAAAGTATGATGTGCCCGAAGGGATCAGTCATCGCTCTATACCATTACCCTCAGCGATGCGAGTGTCATACAGGCGTTTGCAGCATCAGATTCAGCAGTTCAAAGAACGAACCTTCAAACGAGGTAGGGGCAGTTTGCTTTTTTTGTATCTGAGACGATGGGTAGCTTCTCTACACCTTCAAACTAACTGGAAGCCAACTACAAGTAACTAACTATAAGAATAAATAAATGACATATAAAGCAGACAATATTATAGTATACTTAATGTAAATACCTCATCACAGAACAAAATACATGACAACAATACAAACGCTTTAAAAACTTCTAAAATTGACGATGTTTGGGTAAACATTGGTACCAATATCAAGTGAGATAAAATGTTACGAATGAAAGCTCAAGTCAAACTGAGCTTGAGTTATTTGAAGAACTGAATTTCCCTTCCATCCAGGTATCCCGGATTCGTTTCAGTTTGAAGGATATTCGAGGGAGAAGTGCGAGGTTTTTTAAGTCGTCCGTTTTTTCGAAACTAGTCGTGCAGCGCAGGCTATTCTAGTCGCAGCAATCGTTTAAAATTCGTACAGAAAATTCGAGAAAAGTATCAAATTAACCAAAGTAACTAATAGAAACCAATTTGAATTGGTTGAAAAATAAATTTTTGTAACAATGGAAACATCAATTTGTATGATGACTTTCGGTCACGCGAAAATAGCGACGAGCCGGGAATCGAACCCGTAATAAGAAAAGAAAGAGAAACCTGTTTAAAGAAAGAGAAACCTGGAATAAAGATTTTGTATTACTATTGTGAAATGACATAGACACTGTTTTGTCAGTGTTTACAATGAGACGATTTGCATGGAACCAAGTCGAAAGATTAGAGAAAACTTTTTGAGCTATGGCGTGTTTACATAG
>NNCF01128494.1:3524-67615 GCA_002313205.1 Laupala kohalensis | reverse complement strand
GAGGTGTAGGAGTGGGTAGTGGGGCAGGTGGATGATGTGAGGTCAGATGTGAAGCTAGAAGAGAACCGAAGTGCTGTTTCCCAGACAGTCTCAGGTGTAAACCGTGCTGGGTAAAGTCATTGGCAGTAAGGTACAGATCGACAAAAAAAAACATTAATTATTTAAATTGTAAATTTGGTTCAACTAAAAATGAAACATCGGCAATCCGAAATTGTTTAATTCGAAATTCTCAACAACTTTAATTGGTCCCGTCAGAACGAAACCCGGAAGCTACTGAAAAACGTTGAGTTTTCACAGTATTTTGCTAGTCTAGGAATTATGAGTAGTAGTAGAAATGAGGATTAATGAAATGTATTTATAATTCCTTATTCCTGTTAAATTACACATATAGACACACACACACAAAATTATTGTACTGTCTAATTTAATTTTTATCTTTTGTTTTAGGTAATAGGAATTTTGTGAGATTGCTAAAAAAAATTAAAATAATACACAAAAAATAATTCGTGTTATTGATTCTTCAAGAATGATTTGTTTCTGATAACTAACTCAATATTATAGTTTAGTTCTTATCAATGTTTTTCTTCATAAATTATATATAATTAAAAAATAAGACAGTGCATTGCATTCAATAAAAATATTTATATCAAGTGTATATTGTGTAATTTAAAATTTGTATATTATAAACAAATATTAATTTTAATATGATTAGTGGTTCTATATACCATCTAAAACTATCTAATCAACATTCCAAAAAGTAATTTCTTTTAATTACCTTGAGTCATGTGGCAATGACGATATATTTTTTATTGAGGAGTATAATAGGACATAAAGTAACATTAAAATAAAATATCTTAACATTCCGTGGGAGAAGTAGAAATCCCGAAGAATAATCGTAAACCACCTCTAAACCCAAGTCCTGAAATGTCGTAGCTTTATTCGACATACATTTTTATTGTTGCTGATGCTACGTTAGCTTTTTGCATTGACTCCCATAGTTCTTCCTGAAGGTTAAACCTTTCGGAAGTCTTAAATTATCACCAAAGGTATGACACCTGTGCTTGATATAAATGTATAATGACCATTGTTCTTTCTTCGTTTCACAAAATGCTTCTATTTCTCGAACGGAATAATACGTTCCCATATATTCGGTATTTTTTCGTGTTCCGCCAGTATATATGCCAATTATTTGGCTATAAAACGTGGATTCCTTTAACCGAAAAAAACAATGAAAAGTATTTTGTGCCATAATTCAAAGAATCAGCCCCTTTCTGTGTAGCATTAAGTCTCTCATTCTCTAAAACTCAATGAAGAATTTGAATTAATGTTTTATAATATCACACAATGATTTCGCTCCAATCCTTTAGAATCCTCTAGTAGAAAAACATTTAAATCGGTATTACCTCTCCTACAGTGTTTTGAATGGTAAGTAACATTGCTTTATTGAAAATGTTATCCAATTTGTTAAGCTGATTGGCTGTACTAATCAATCAGTTACTAATTAGAGCTTCATCGGAGCGAAGATTGATTGAGTACTTTTATGTTCAGAATATCTTTGTATATTCCCTTGGAAGGATAAATTAGCAGCGTAACAGAAAGTATTGGATATATATATATATATATAGTGGCGGAACGAATCTTTGACGTGCTACGAATTTAATAAAAGTCTAGAACTTATAACTTTGATCTTTAAGGCGCCTCGGCTAATTAATCTCAGGGTTCCACAAATTTCTAGGGTTCGCATTTTTTTATGAAGGGAAATACCATACTAGGGTTCCACTACAGGAAAACGCTATTGACAAATTAAATTCCATTAAATTTAATTAACGTGAATCACATACAACAAAACACAACCTTCATGCTATCCCCCAAAAGAAACACACATAACTGGTAACCCATGTAAACATGAAATACACTAGTATTTCCGCCGAATTCGGCTTCTCAACGACAAACATAAATTTTAAACAAATTGAACATATTGAATAAACATTAAGATAATCTCTCCTTTGACAAATAAAACAAACACTGAATTTACAATAATTCTTGTTTTACAATAAATTTACAATAAATGCAATTACATTGATATTGTATTTAAAATATATAATTAAGTGGAGTTTTTTCTTGCTAATTGGGCCTTCTTCATTAATCATCAAGTCCAAAGTTCTGAGCCCCTCTGAACAATAAGACCCGCACTCGTCTTCTCGCAATAGCGCATGACGATATGTGTCGGATGCCACCAACAATCGTAAAATACCTCAACCTGATGACCAATCAAGCAGTGCAGTGCTGAGTGGAGGGTGCGTCAACCCCACAGGAAAGCCGGCCTGGCCTCAACCTCAGAACGACTTCCGGTTAATGACGTCACAAGCGCCAGCAAACCTGGTGGTGCCTTCCTCCCGCAAGCTATGCTGCCTGGATGCCCTCATGGGCGGCGTGAACCCAAACCATCAGGGTTTATATATATAGACCCAGCTGTATTATGTACGGGGGTTGGCCCAAGGAGAAAACGAAGTTCCGGATTTCTTAGTCTATTAGCGACTTGGGTGGGGGAACTCGATTCCCATGTCCGATGGTAGCGCACAGTCGTTGCGCACGAATACCTTACCCCCTCCAAGCAGATGTGCGAGAGAGAGGACAATGCCAAACAGTATCTTCTCTCTCATGTCATAAGGGAAGGCAAAGCATCCGAGATGGGGAGCGTCCTGGTCGTCCTGCGGAGGAGTCAACTGCATTCACAAAGCAGCGTGTGGAACTAATCACAGTCCCGACTTAGCCCCAAGAGGTTTACATCTATTTGGGCCACTAAAGAATAATTTGGATGGCCTTCATTTGAAACTGATGATGGCGTAATCCAAGAGGTTACTCGTTGGCTGCGACAGCAACCAAAAGACTTCTTTGCCACCGGTTTTCGAGGACTTGTAAAGAGATGGAATAAGTGTCTAAATGCACAGGACGATTAAGTCAAGAAGTGAAATAAATGTTAGGAAGTTACTTTGTCTCTGTCCAGTTCTGCGACTTATTTATTGTCTTACCTACGTATTTTCATTTCATTCTTTGCCCACTCCTAAATACGTTTGCCCTTCACTGCTCCTGAATCACTTCTTCATCTAAGCGTTCGGAGAGGAATTGCGCCATTCAGAGATGCATTCCGTTGGATATCGATAAAGCGTTGGCATGGCAACATTCGAAAACGAACGCAAGTTGTGCACAGTTCAATTAAACCGATTGAATTGAACCAATGAGGAGATAGCATAAAATGAGAAACTTGCAAATCTTACTGAGAATAAAGAGGAAACTTTGAAGGAATAAAAACTTTGCAATAAAATTATTCATGAACGAGAATGTGTGTCTTTATTTAAATATTTGATATTTCTCATCGTGGTAGCATTCTGTGTTTGTTAAACGACTTTTGTATTCTAGTAAATGTAAATCAGTTGATATTCTGTAGATATTATAAAAATTAGCTATCTTTTTTAGTATTAACTTAGGGGTGTACTTGAATGATAAATCCGAATCTGCCTTAGGGTCCTTGATCGGAATTGATGGGATGATCCCTTGCTTGCTTCCGAAGAAAAATAAAGTTTATTGTCCTCCAGATTGTAGCTGCTTTTTGACAATGTATTTATTATTATTATTATTATACCAGAGGTATACCCAGGAGTGTAGTGCCAAATTTGGAAGTGTGGGAGCTCCCATGCCGGATCAATTAGTATAGTAGACCTATAGCAATATTACGAAACAATCTCTCTCGTTATGTTTTTACTAGTGAAGAAAATAAAAAACGAGGATTTCAATTCAGTTTTCACTTAAGAATGATGTATCTTCGTTGGAAATAATATAAAGTTCAAATTTTTAATCAAACAAGAATTAACACATGCGTTCGTACACTGTACCTGTCAAGTGAGATTAAAAAAGACGGATGCAAACATTCCCTTTTGTACAGAATATAAGTTATAAATGTAATTTTAAGAAATTGAACCAATTGCGGGAATGCCGCAGTAATGAAGGAAAACATGTCATCCACATTAAATTTCCCTCCCCTCACTTAATCCCTGTCCCAACCTCATTTATGAGAAATGTGATATTCAAGAAATGATGATGACTNCCCTCACTTAATCCCTGTCCCAACCTCATTTATGAGAAATGTGATATTCAAGAAATGATGATGACTGCATCACTCCCACGTCTTCAGGGAATATATGATCCCAATGAAAATTTATATCTTCCCTTTCGACCAGAGGGACGTGATCTTACACGACTGCAATATACTTCACACCCGTCGCAGCCTTTTTTAACTGCCGCTGCTGCTGGCAACTTAAATTCTTTTTATTACTTATCTTGCCAGACTGTTAGGTCTTTAGGAGCGCGTTTGGAATACAGTATGGGTTATAAATATTATTACACATACATGTATCATTATATAATATTAAAACTATAATATATGCTAAGTACATTACAATAAAACACTGATGAAACTGAAAGATCATGCGTCACATATACATTTGACATTTTAATTCTACGGGGGATCGAACAAATGTCTGGAGAATTTACTATGCAGAAAATATTTTCCTAGTTCGAAATTTTGAGCGGAAGGAATGGAAGAGACATTCTTGTAAAACTTCGAAGCTATTTGTTGGAAGTATTTGTATGTTTGAACGGGGTTGAATACTAAATTCTGTGTGTAATTGGGAGTTTGAGATAAACCAAGGTACTTTTCACTATTTTAATCTGTTCTGAAATATTTAAATTTTATTGATATTTAGTTTTAGCAGCTGCGTCCCACATGGGGCTTGCGTATGAAAGGATAGAGAATGGAGATGAAAGGAAGGAATACCTGAATGGAGACGAAAGGAAGATGAGTTGGCAACGTATGTTTCCATTTTCTAATGGTTCACGTTTCTAACGTCTCCTCCGACGGAATTCGTTCTCGCACTAACAAAAGTACAGGGCAAGTAACGAAAAAGCACAACATATCTTTGTTTGTGCGTCGGAAATTTTCAGAAAAATACCGGTTTGCACAAGGAATACACTGAAAATAGCATTTCTGAGATAGAAATCGATAGTGCGATGCACACCGGGAAATTTCAGTGTCGGGTGAGCGACATTCGCACGAAGTGCAATCCGGGTATCTCCAGAAGCTTTGTAATAACTTCATTTTCACGAAACAGTATTGCAATACGGAAGTCGCCGAGGGAGAGCTGTGAAAGTGTGAAAGGATATTTGCACATTCACATGTTTCTCAAACTGTCGAAAATGTTGGCTCAATTTTTGAATAGAGTCTACCACAAAGCATGTTTTGTGACAAAAAAGTTAAAAATGATAGATTACGACTATTATTGCTTACGCTGAACTAGTATCTCTTAACTCTAAACATGGCGAAGGAAAGTTAGGTTATTTTATAAATAAAAACCACCCCGCGGAGTCGGCATACGAAGTGGAGAGAGAGTCTACATTGTAACAGTTCGGCGTAATTTCAGTTCGTACTAAAACGAAATCGGCGTTAAGATGTTTTTACTTATCGAGCACAATACCCCGGTTCTAGGAGTTCCGATTGTGAAATGGTAAATAATGTTTCAAAATTTATAATCATTCAATTTTGATGAATTAATTAATTAAAAATAATAAACCGGTGTGAAATTCCTGTTCCAGAATAAAGTATTAATGAAGGTTACTTACGTAATAATACATCGGATGCGATTTCTGTCGTGACTATTTGCACGATTGTGAAAATACAATGTAATCTCAACGTTTATGCTAATTTTACGACCATACTCCAAAGACATCGTGAATAAATGACGTCACAGACTTGGGGTGTGGGGTGGGTTGGCGGAAGTGTTACTCTTCGTGATGAGGGGGGAAGGGGTATTTTAGAAAGCGTGACGTTCGGTAAATTACAAAAGTTGAAAATTGTCTCAGTTGAGGTAAATTTTCCTTCAATGACAACAAAAGTCTTACAATCTTTTACGTACCATTATATCCGTGCGACACCTTCGAATTTAATATCCTCTTAAGTATAGGAATGATTATATTTCCTTTTTTAATCACTGTCTTTCATGTTATGACAGAAGAATTACTGTTTATGATGGGAGGGGGCAGGTCGTTTTTGTGACGTCATGTTGAGGAGAGGTTTGGTATGACGTGACAAAGCGGGATGGTGGGGCCGGAAGGGGGGGTGTAAAAATTCCCAAAGATCGGGTGATCTAAAATAAGATGGAAACTTCTTTTGAGAAGGAAATTTTGATTGAAGAGTTAAACATTTTATGAGCCTCATAGGGAAAAAGCCCAGGGACCCCCGAAACGGTAAAATTATCTACAAAGGTGTAACTCAAAAGAGCAGGAAAGTGTATAGCCACCACCAACGGTCACCCACCGTTAAGCAATATCTGAACCGCTGCCCTGCCCCTCCCATCGTGATAAGTCCCGTTCCCCCTCCATTGGGGACCGAAGGCCACAGAGCACCACCTCCCTCGGCACCACTGCTCGGGGGAAAGGCGACGTCCGCCTCGGCAAGTGACAGTCGTGCTAAGCGTCTGCTCTTGGCCGCTCTTCTGTTCCTATCGTCAAGATGACTTCATTTTATATTCACTTCTCCATCTTCTTAAGCTGATTTCTTTGTTATTTTTCAACTATTTAAATTCTTTTTTTCTTCTTATTTCAATCCTTCGTCCTCATGTTCGTCCATTATTATTACTGTTGTTGTTCTCATCCCGAAACACTGTTCTCGATCTCTTCCATGACAATGGCAATGCTTGGAGAGTTCGCTGCCGTCTCCTGACAGTGTTCCATCGTGAGTTCTGTCAGGAACTCTTCACTTCGGCTGTGACTCTGGTACCCCTGCGAGTGAACTGACTTCAATTCCAATTGACTGCCTACAAAAGTATTACGGGGGGAGTGTTTCCCACGATCTCTTGAGTCGTTCCAAAAGTGTCTTCCACGAGTGGATCTTTCACACGTTTGTGGAAATAATTTTCTGTGTTTGTGTTAAATCCAAGTGAAAAAAAAAAGAAAGAGTATTGAACCGTCCTCGAGTGAGCATTTCCTGTATCAAACCAGTATCAAACTGATTTAAATCTCGTAACACACAAGACGTTACCAGTGTTGCCAAAATAAACTCTGTTCAAACCAAGATGATGTGGGACTCTGCCACTCTAGAGCTTCTTCCGGATGCGGGGCCTCGCTTGGAACTCTACCCGGAAGCGAGACCGCGAGCTCACCTGCGTCGTGTCCTGGGCGTCCGGCGTTCGTCTTTGCTCTTGGCTCTGTACGCTCTGTTCTTCGGGGTGTATCTGGTGGCGGGAGGGTTGGTATTCGCAGCGCTGGAAGCACCGACGGAAGCAGCGGTCCGAGGAAGGTTGCTGGCGGCGCGCGCGGCCTTCTTGCAGAAACATCCGTGTGTCACAGGTCGGATGGGTTTTTTTCATTAATAATCCTATTCGCCCTCGGCGCTTTCCACATACACTAGAGCCTCTACAATGCAAACAATTATTTTCAATGTAATTTATTTTAATCGAATGACCAGTCACACGTGTGTAATTCACCTACGTTTCGGTCCTTATCAAGAAGCGCTAGAGGACCAAAACGTAATGATTCAATCATTAAAAGCACATCATAGGACACAATATTTCAGGAACATATTGTGTGTTTTATATTGTACGATACGGTTTTAACGGTTTTTAATGATTGAATCATTATGTTTTGGTCCTCTAGCACTTCTTGAGACGGATTTTCATTGGTAAGTACCAAGGAAATCTTCGGGCAGAGTAACCGGTTATTACACGTAACAATAAACGTGTAGATCTTTCGTAAATTATTATATTTCACTCGATGCCGAGTCTGTGGGAATCAGGTTGTTACTAAGCTATTACTTTCTATGTCAAATATATTATAATTAGTCTTGGTAATTCAATGTCTCGGCTTATGAAATGTCATCATGACGCCTCGTAACGCCATCTCTCCAAAGGCAGGAGAAATTACTATCATCAAAACCATCTTACCATTAATTATTCCAATAACTAGATATTCCACTTGTTCGGTTTGTGTAGATCCCTTGTAGTGCCGGCGCATTCTCCGTGCAAGGGATTGGCGATTAAATACAACAATCTGTCTTTTGTTGTGATTAGTCAAAAAAATGTTGAGGCAGAATCGACTAATTTTTACGATGCTTTAGTCCGATTATTCTATTTTGTCTGTGGATATATTTATTTTAATAATTAAATAATAATAATAATGAAATATAAAGATTTGGCTATCGATATTAGTAGGATGTGGAAGATATCTTTGTCATTGCGGGTCCCCTTGGTGCGCTATCTGCAAAATTTAGAGAAGCGTGTAGATTCCATCCCAGGCAAACCAAGAGAATGGGAAATACAAGCACAATCCACATTTTAAGGAAATCCATCTAATCCTTTAGAGAGAGTTTCAAATCAATTTGTTGATGTTCTGTTAATTTTATGACACGTACCGAACCACTTTTATTCCTATCTTAGGAGTGTGCTAAAAATGTTAAATCCACCTGTGTCTTAGGACCCTTGATCCGAATTGATGGGATGGTCCCTTGTTTGCTTCCGGAGAGGAAATTACTTTATTGTATTCCACGCTTGTAACTGCTTGTACGCAGTTTGTAACTGCTTTTTTGACAATAAAATTTATTATTATTAAGGTACCATATTTGGTTGCATGATTTTGGTCCTAATATTAGATTTTGTTGATGTTGCAGTGAATTTCTTGTTGAACGAATTCAAACTTGGAGAACCATCGCTCCCATCTAAACGTATTGACAGGTGATTCGAAATTTGTCATACAACTGTCGGTCAGCCTGTTATATAAGCAGACAAGATCAGGAGCAATTGGTCCAAGTTGGATGACTGAAAAGGCGTATCAGGTTAAAACACGCTCTACGTGCCGGGTGCATCGACGAGAAAAAAGTATCTTATATAAGAACCGAATCCTCGTTTTACCAATAGAACATTTGCTTTTGAACTTAGTTGTTCGTAATTAAACTCAACGGAAATGGAAGGAAACATTTTAACAGTAAAAGAAGGATTGAAACGTAGAGTTTAAACTGTGTCAGTTAAATGAATGAAATGTAAATTGTTAATGAGTTTCTTTTCTCTCTTTGTTTTTTTATAATCGTATTTGTTTACGCTTTTATTTGCAATTGTGTTTATTCGCTTATTTCCACTGAATGGAATGTGACCGGTATCATTTGAACCACGTGACATCACAAATATTCGGTTTGTTAATTTACACAGAACATGAAATATTTCTTTCCCATCAATATAATAAGAATGAGCAAAGATAAAAAGTTCATAATTTTAAATATTCTGGAAAGGTATGGTTCGGAAATGCATAGTTGCATGCTTTCAATTTCCTTCACATGTTATTTCAAAGGAATATAGAATCTATTTAACATGCTTTTGGTAAAAGTTCCACACAAGTCTGAAACTCCAGAATGAGGCACGGAAATTTTTAAAATGAAACCTGCGAATGAGGAATGTATTACAACGCATGTTACAGCAAATCTACGAGGAATTCGGACTTACGGTAGTAGGGATTTTATAGTGCGTTCTCACCGACAGTGCACATTTTAAAAAAAACCTTCGGTAAGTAAACTGAGTGCTACACCCCTTGTATGAGGTTGTGCTGTGAATAATGTGGTGTAACTGAATGTTATATCTAGAAACAAAATAGTTTACTGTATGTTCTGAAAAAAAATCAATAATATAAAATTTTCAATGTATGAAGTCAAAAGTGTTAGTAATAAATTTACTGAATTTGTGTAAAATTACGGCGATTAAAAATTATTTTCAGGATTGTTTTTTATAGACTTAGTTGAGATACGTCACGTTTCTCTCTTAGGGTATAGATGCAAAAAGATGTGAATCACACCGTTTTGCCCTCAAAAGGTGTGACGTTTTTTAGGGAGATAAAAATACAATTGTTACGGTGTCTGACTCACTAGGCTCACTTAAACTATCTTAACACGAACTGAATAATTTTTATCCTCTGTTCAATATTCTTCTTCTTATCTTATCAGGCACTACTGCCCTTCGTGGGCTTTGGCCTTCGCGGAGGGTAGAGCTCGCGCGATTCCTTCGCTCCGGCACTAGAAGGAGATGTGGTCAGCATCTCGCTCCGACCGGTTCGACCCCGGGATATATCCTGGTACTCATTTTATAGCATGCTGAGTGGGCCTGGGAGCCAGCAACCCAGTGCTCTATCCACTGAGCCACACTGACTCCCCTCTGTTCAATATACATTCTAATAACAACATGCAATGTCCACAAAGGTGGAAAGAAAAGTTCTCATGACCACAATAAACATTTAAGTAGCCAATCAACAACTATGCAGCTTATAAGAGAATTATGTTACGTCCCATTTCATCTAATAGATTTGACAAATGAGAAGAATACAGATAAGACTTCAATTAAAAAATTAGAGAACGAGTTACACCACTTTCTGTCCCTCATTCATTTATGAAGTTGCCTCATGATATACAAACAAACGCAAAAAGGTATAGGTTTACTGAAATAGGAAGATAAAAATTACGTTATAGATAATGAATTGTTTCCTACAAATTGGAAGACGTTTCTACACTTCTTACTGATGAACCAGAAACTATCTCAGCCTGAAATTGAATAGAAAGTGACAAACCACCAAACGAAAACTAAACTTACCAAAATTTAACTGACTCTTTTCAGCGTTGTCTGGTAAGAAGCAAAAACGTCACCGTAGCCACTTGATTTTCTGTTACAGAAAGAACAAAAAAAGAGAGTGCTTTTTGTAGTTCCTGATCGATATGAGTATTATGATAACTATTGAATTGATTGGAACCAAATTTAACGTCTTGTAGATAAATGTCTCGAAATATGCATTTGAAATTTAAAGTTTTTTTACTGACCCTAGAAAAAAGTGTATAGAAACGTATGTAATCTGGTTTTCTCATTGGTTGGTCGAAAATGTCAAAATTGATCTGCTATGATATATCTCATCCGAATATAATATCCAACAGCGTTAATTTGTATACACTTATACGTGGGATCTGATTGTATACGGATTTATCTTTGATATCACGAAATGAAAGTGTTCAAACCTAATAATCGTAGATTTAAATGTATATTCGTAATATACTGTACATTCGGAATTCGTGAAATATTTGGACAGACTCCACCTCATATGATTACGTTTCTAATACAAGGAATAAATAAGATAAGACGGTCAACGTTAAAAAAGAAGTCCTATCACATGTAAATTAATACGCTAGATTTTTCGTGCTTTACCGGCATTACCGGTTCGAGCGAATCACACATATCTTACGTTAGAGCATTAAAAGGTACGTTAACGATTCCGTATTGTTTCATCTTTCACATTTTCCTTCCGAGATAACAGCATTTAATGTAAGCCCAGCACTCCGTCGGTCAAATCACAGAGCTCTACAATTGTTTCCTTTATTTTTATTATATTTGTTATAAACCACTACAATGTGAATAATAATTATGAAAACATGATATAATTTCTATCAATTAATGTGTACATAATCTCACTTTCTCTGACTGTCTGATCAATATCTCGCATAGGTTGCACCGTGCTTTTATAGACAGAGTATTTTGTATCGGGATGATGATATCATGAACTGTGTAATAACGAAGATTTTTAGAAAATGTTTTTATGTAATATGTATGACGTGTGAATTGATATTCACGAAACATGAAGTATAGGAAATTTGAGTGATGACAGCAACTAGAAAGGCCTGAAGTGGAGGCCGTAATTTATAACCTCGAAACGTCATTATTGTCAACCTTCACATTTAACATAATGGAAGAAATAAAGAAAAGAAGTATTGATGAAATGTAAATCTGTGGTTTCACTGTCTTTAAAGGCACTGTGCAACCTATGTGAGATAATTTCTATATGTTATTAATGTAGTACAAATAATATTCACAAACTCGCTCGACTCGTTTGAAATGTATAAGAGCTTGTAAGAACATGGCGGCCGAGCGCAACGGTTTCGTGATTTATGCATCTCAGCTCGGAAAAAGTGAAATATCTTTTTCACATGTCCGGTGTGAAATTACTACGACACCTTTTTTATCTGTATTTTTACACATACTACGCAGTAAAAATACTACGGATAATTTACTACAAATCAAAGTAAATTTCCTTCACTCTCGTGATTTAAAAGTTAGTAATAAGTGTTTTCTCCATTAGACGCAATGTATTTCAACATCAAATATAATTGCAATTATTTCATTTAAATGGACGGTAAGGTATTTTTTTCATGTTGAAATCACTATAACTATATGTTACTCTGTTTATTTCTGCCGATTTAAGATAATTTAGTGATTTAATTCTACCCAAGAGAGTCCTTCCTTAAAAGTTACACGAAGAAAAGACTATTAGTCTCATATATTTTGAAACCATGTAACTTGACTTCTTGATTCCAGAGAAATTAAATCACTGACGCGTCTGGTTAGTAACAAACAGTAAACAAATTCGTAGGGAATTGTACATGAGTTACGTAATGGTCCATTGTATAATAGCAGGTACTATTCATGACAGTCGTGATATTTTTTTTAAATTGTTAATGTTAAATAGTCCCCACCCTGGCCCGGGTTTTGCCCCGGTTTTCCTTCGGGTAGAGGCGGATTTCTTATACAGGTTCTCTAGGCTTTGTCTAGGGGCGTGTTTATTGTAATAATAAATCGCGAATTTAGTGTTATTTCAATTCTTATGATTTTTATATGACTCAGAATATCTATAGTTCGATAATAATTTGTACATGTAATTTTTTTTTGCATTAAATTACAAACATATTGATATTCTATTAGTATTATAACACGTAGCTAACTTCTTATCATATCTAGGAATTTTTGCTGAAATTTTTGAATCCGCCTCCGTCTTAGGGCTCTTGATCGGAATTGATGGGATGGTTCCTTGCTTGCTTCCGGAGAGTAAATTAGTTTATTGTCCTCCACGTGGTCATACGCAGTTTCTACTGCTTTTTTGACAATAAATTTATTATTATTAAATACGAAACAGAGAATCTTGCATACAACTAGGAGATACCAAGAAAGTAGGTCTACCACATTACTCAGGTAAATAAAATTGACTTTGTACACGAAAGTGAACATGCATCTTCTCACACAGAATAGAAGTTGAACTAGTGCTATTTAATTACGGATGTTAAAAGATGCATCCTTGGATCTAGCACTATCGTACAAGATACGCTTTGCTACGTGGTACGGAAGGAAACAAAATTATGTAAAGAACTGACTTGTTTATCAACATCTCACACTTTGTTATGAATTATTGTCAAATTAAACGTTTCTCAGCACGTGCAAGGATGATAAACAAGACTCTTCGTGCGTTATCACGAATTCATATACCCTTTCACGTGAGTCCGTTATGGCATTCTCTCATGCGTGTTCCCTCTGTCGATTGTAGAAATCCACTGGATTTTGGTTTATTTACCGAGGCCGATGTTTCCTTGGTCAACACACGGGGAAACAGCGCCGCTGTGACCATTGACGTCAGGGTCCGATGATCAGCCGTCGACGATACGCGTGCAAGACTTGTAGTCTGGGTGATAGTTGTAACTGGGACTAATAAAGAATCAATATGACTTCCGCATTGTGGAGAACAGACAAAAATTTAAGGATATAAAGAATAACTAGTTGATTTCGTGTCAAAAAATACACCTTTACTTCAAATTTTAGTTTACGTCGGATATAAACGATAACAGAATATTTCGTTATCACTCTATTTGGATCCTAAAAATATATCGCTTTTAAGAAATTTATAAAAATTAATGTATTTTAGCTGTTCTTCCTTCTTTTCATTATAAACATAAAATAATAATCATAAATTAATGTGCAATGCATCAACTTTAGAATGTGGATTATTCGTTGATTTTTGGAGAAAGTCTCACAAAATCAGGGGTTATGTTGCTCTTATTGACAATTGCAAAAATATGTACCGATGTTCAACATGGAAATATTTTAATTTATTTTGAAAATCTTAAAAATCATATCGCGAAACGCCGCGGAAATGTACTCGCCAATACATCGGCAAAATTACTTGATAATGCATGAATTTGGCGTATTTTTAATGAAGAATATGTTCATTTTGAATAAAGAATTTGACTCGGTTCAATATGATGCAATTATGAATTACTATTGGTGTACCTCCGTTGACCATTCAAAAATTGACTTTGATTATACTTATGCTTCTTGCAACGTAGACGAGCTCGAGTTCTCCCAATCTTCTTAATTCATGGAAGATTTACGAAAATTAATGCATTGGACTTTATAATCTAAAACACATTTGGCACAACGAGCCTCGCATATGTAAACAGCACATTCAGACCGTATGTGTCAATATTGACATTGTACCAGTTTCACGGCCTCAATTCAACTCACACTTGTTCAGTAGAATACCCATTAAAATTTCAGGTGTATTGCCCTCCACGTCCCACTTGTATCGAATTCAAAGTCAGACTTGTTGAGTTAAACAAGCTACAACATGAAGCTTCTCTTGAGAGACCCAAACTTTTGAAATAAACTGAATGTGCATTATAAAAATATAATATACGAACAAATAAAAATACTTTGATAATGCAAATTTCGTTACGTGCAAATGGCTTGAGATTTCATTTCGGTCGACACATCTTCATGTAACGAGTTCAACACACACACACACAAAACGATAATTGTCGTTTACATAAGAGCTGTTCGTATAGAATTCCATCTCGTTGAAATTCTCACAGACTCATCGAATTTAAATCTAGGCAGAATCAAATTAACCTATTGATTACTGAATGGTTAAATCTCGCTGCTAGAGATGCGGAGAATGCGATGAGAACTTTTTGTCTCTTCAACGCCTTGTGAGTACACGCGGGTTTGCGGGTTGCATGTATTGTCACATTATTGCAAACCTTTTACATTTTCCGATTCACCCTCCCACGACGGTTGAGTTAGGACTGTCTGACGCACATAGGGTTATTGCTAAATTAGTGTGTTATAATTGAACCAGATTTGGCTGAAGTTTCAACCGGTGGTTAACACAGTCATGTGGAGTAAAAAGTACGTAGATTCGTTCAATGATTCATTATAAACGGACTGGTGGGAATGGTCACAGATCGGGATTCGAACCTCCGTACAACACAAGAAGGGAATGCGGAGGACAGCTCCGTTGAGGCCAGTACAGATCCCGGGTTCGAATCGCGATCCGACGCCAAGTTTATCTGGTTGTAGATCACCCAACCTTTCCTCCACTTGGAAGTTTAAAGTTGACATGTACCAGTTACATTTATTTTATAATATTCAAGGATAAAATTGAGCATTACTGTTAAAATTAAAAACATGTATATTGAAAAGTTTTTTGAAAGCCTCCTCTTCATGTTGTTGCAGATGAAGCGTTGGAAGAACTCCTGCAAGAGACGGTGCGCGCCAGCAATCGCGGAGTGTCCGCTGCTCGCAATGCTTCTGGAGAACCCAACTGGAGCTTTGGACAAGCGCTCTTCTTCTCCAGCACAGTCGTCACCACCATCGGTGAGTCAGGGGCATAACTGCTATGGAGCTAAAAAATAATAATTTTTTTTTTAGAAAAATTTTGTTGAAATCCGTAAGATCTGTAAGTTGATAGAATTAACACGCTTTGCCACCTCCTCGTAGATCATGGCTAGCGTGCTCAGCGTCCTCGATGATGTACCGGGTTCGATTCCTGACGGGAAAACAAATTTAGCTTCTCATTTAAATGTCTCACTCCTAATGAATGTAACGCTCGTCATCCATAGTTGGCCCAAACGAGAAATCATGTAATAATTAGTCGAATGTGGTCTAATACGTAAAATAATGAGTCAACACGTAAATATTAGCTGAATAGTAAAAATCTTGAAAGCAAAGCTTCACTACGGTCATTTTTCATTTTGAGTGCACATTGGATTGAGAAGGAATGTTGAAACAAAGGGGGGGGGGGAATTGTAGAGATAATTTAAAATTTTAATTGAAATGTTTATTCAACTGCATTTGAATTGTTTTTTGATAAGTTTTCATTCATGGATTGATGGAGGTTCCCACTCATCGAACTATACTTTTTAATCCGACAGTAGGAACCCGTTAACCTTATATTCTTGTATTTACATTTATGGCAAATAAACAATTTAAAATTCTTCCTGTAATTCCTTTTCTGTTCTCTATTCTTCAATGAACCCTCTTCAGTTCCCCCTGGGTCAACGAAGGCGTATGTCGAAACGTGCCAACTGATTCCAGTTTCATTAAAAGATTTTCAAACGTTCATGAACTATACGTTTTTCTTCTAGGGTCTAGTACCGTGACTTTGCTGGTATATTTTGATTTTTTAAATAAATAAATATTTCTTTGGAGATATGCTAATATTCTTGAAAACCGATTGAAAATACGAAGGACTGTGAAAGACAACATCGATGTGAAATATTTTATGCTCTACCCTCTTATTTAAGAAGTGACTGATATAGAAGTAAAATTCAGACCCTCCCCAACTTTACAGTAATCAACAACTCTTGGGAGTTTCATCAAATGATGTGAATACGCCAGCTTACGTTAACAATAAGTCACCATGGAGCAACATGTCAAAAATACTCTGTCTGTTTAGGATACGGCCACGTGACCCCGCTGTCCAAGGCAGGCAAAGTGTTCTGCATGGTGTACGCCATCTTGGGGATTCCTCTAACGTTGGTGCTGCTCTCTGCCCTAGCGGAAAGACTGCTTGTACCTGCCACACTCATGTTACAGGTAAGCATCCCCCATCTCTCCAACATTCTTATAATTGTTTCACATCGTGTATACTTTTGGTTCAACACCTGCCTATGATAATGACTTTTCCCAACCAGAGTTGGGTAAGAGTTTGCCTTTTTTAAAAAAATTTTGTCGTTGAAGTAAATTCACCACTAAAAACTAATATCTTACAATCCAAAATAATATCCAAAATTCTAAAAAAAAATCTCCTGTTGATGTAAAAAATGAATACTTAAAAAGATCATTTCATTAAAATTTGTTGATTGCATGTTCAAGAACACCTACGATTGTCTGGTGAGATCTAGTGCAGAAATATATGGTACCAGTTTTTCAAAATGAGAGCACTCAGGCTCATCAGATGACCATACTCGGATTTATTACGAAAGAAATCAACATCTGTGAAGTTGGTACCCCCACTTTGTTATAAAAGGAAATAAATTGGTCTATAATTTTGAGCTAATTTCGTCCGCTAATGAATGATTTTGTGCCTATTCAGAAACCAGAAAAATTGAATAACAAAAGTGACAGTGCTAGAGGAATGTTCACTTAGCACCCCCACCTATAATAAAAGAAGACTTTGGAAAAAAAACTTCTACACTATAATTTTGTGCTAACTTTGTGCTCGTTGTGTTAGCAAAAAAATAATTCTGATCCCGTTCGGAAATCAGAGAAAAATGGATGACAAAAATGTGGGTGCTAGAACCCCCACTTTTGTCATCCAATTTTCTCTGGTTTCCGAATGAGCACAAAATTATTTATTAGCGGACGAAATTACTACACAATTAGCACAAAATTAAAGAAGAATTTATTTATTTATTTGTAAAAAGGTGCAGGTGCCAACTTCACAGACATCAGAGATCATTCGCTTGCCAGAAGGTTAAACAAACAACTACTCCAAGGGAAATAGCGTTCGCGTGCCAGTGTATAACATCTATTGTGGCGTGTGTCTCCAGGCCCTGAACGCGCGCCTGGGCCACCTGTATCCCCCGTTCAACATCCGCCTGCTGCATCTGGCGCTGGTGGGAAGCGCCCTCGTCTGCTTCTTCGTGCTGCTGCCAGCAGGAGCCTTCGCGGCCCTCGAACCCGAATGGGACTTCTTGGACGCCGTGTACTATTGCTTCATCTCACTCACCACCATCGGCCTCGGGGATTACATCCCCGGAGACTCGCCCGACCAGCCCTACAGACCCGTCTACAAGGTTGCCACCACTGGTAAGTCACAAAGTCTCCATTTCTTTACTTTTATTTATTAATTACACATTAACCCACAATCTACCACTCAGCGGAACCACCGAAGCGACCGCGAGACCACCGCTATCGATTACTTTTAAACTTGAAATTGGTTTGTAGCAGATTTCTCCATTATTCTCGGTCCTGTACCCAGTGGCGTACCTTCTCTTCATGAGACCCGGGGCGGGAAAATTTTTTGGAGGCCCCCATACCCAAACGTGTTGTATGCCTACTAGTATATATCCAACACACCCACGAATTAAAAAGAATTGAAATTAGAGATTTTCATTAATAAGATCACCTTTTACTTATTTTACAGTTTTTAAAGATTTCAGATGATATTTATGAAGAAATTTACGAATTTAAATCATATTTGCGAACCCCNTAAAGATTTCAGATGATATTTATGAAGAAATTTACGAATTTAAATCATATTTGCGAACCCCTTAGATGATGGGACTCGGGGCGGACCGCCCTCGTATAGATACGCTACTGTCTGGACCGTCTTCTTCGGTTGGCGACATGAGGGATTTGCCTAACTCCTTCAACAACCAGTAAGCGAAGTCCGACCCATAGTCCTTGCTAGAGAGAGAAACGACTATGTGAACTAAATTCCGATGTGTACCGAGTAGGTTCTCATACTTCGGCGATCACATGAGCGCGCATCCTTTCATACGGATAAAACGGGGACCTTTGTTTCTGTTTACGATAGTTTCTAATATAATAGTAAAAAGGAAATTAATGATGACGATTCAGTGAAAATATTAGGATATGTTCAGATAATCGGTTTAATCAATATTAAACCTAAAATTTAAATTGATCGTGAATTTTACTTTCATCAAATGCGAAAACGTTCGTGCGCCTTGAATATGGGAGATGGGGCTCCAAAAAGACTCAGGTTCCGGGCCTCATTTGGTATAGGGTCTGATGATACTGTGAATCTTCTGTGACAATAGTATTATTTCAAGTTCAAGTTTTTGAGATTGCTATAAGTATTTTAAATTACATTCGAATTGCTGATGTCCTTAAACGAAAAACAAGTAATACAATTTTGTTGGAGTATTCAAACCGAAAGTCTCGTGTACTTTTTCAAAAATATGTGAACGATAGCGGAGAACAATCTTATCGCTTTCGTACATTCGAGAGCATACTTCTTCTCGTTCATTCCGCCAATCGATTCCCGTGTAACATCGACCTTTGATGGCGGGGGATGAGGAAGAGGCAGTGAGCTCTTTCGCTACGATTTTATCTTTATAACAGTCGCTCTGGACGGAGGAAAGAAATCACGAAACCTCCCCCCTACGTTGTTAGATGAACTGCCTGCGATAAGGAATCAGGTCACAGCGAAAATTGTTCGTTTCCATTTTCATTTACCTCTGAAAGTATTTGCTGAGCGAAGGATATAATTCATCCTATTTAAGTTGGGTCATATATCTGGTTTTATTGTACTTTTCGGGGTTCTGGGTTTTGATTCAGAAGAAGGATAACTTTTATTCCACTTTTTACAATATAATTATAAAGGAATAGTGGAATAAAGCTGGCCCTCGTATCCAGTATATGAAGGCCAGCTCGGAGAACACAGTATTAAACAAACAGAGATCATCATCTTACAGCTTTCCAATGACTGGGGTATCTCACTGCTGCGTGGTTACAGTCTCGTGTTAACAAGCTTATATTAATTGTATTATAAACATTGTCCTCTTAACAATTACATTCTAAACCTTTAATTATCATAATCTATCCATTGGGATAATAATATCATGAAAACAAAACTAAAAGAAACTTTGAACCACTTTAATAGTCATAAATATCCAAGTAACTTGAAAGGGTTTTTTCCTCAAATTAATGTATTAAACATCTAATCTAATTTTTCATCTAAAAGAAGCTACTTCTTGAGTTTATCTAAAAGATATAGTCTCTTCCGGCTTCTTAGATGGCATATATGCACGCGACAGATATATCAAATATTTTTATCTATAGGGGTTAATGTCTCATTCACAATAATGTACTTTTGTAATCACATTTGCTCGTACCATCGAATATTTCATCATCCTAGATAAATCATATGAACTTGTCTGTCCGGTTTAAACCGCGTCTTAGTCGATGCAACTACCAACGTTTCGGTCATCGTGCTGTGGCCTTCTTCAGGGCAATGTCAGAGTCGCAATGTCTGCAGTGTACGACAGCGACTTAGGTACGTACGACTCTGACATTGCCCTGAAGAAGGCCACAGCACGATGACCGAAACGTTGGTAGTTGCATCGACTAAGACGCGGTTTGTTCCGGACAAACAAGTTCATACTGACTCCGGCCACGAAAGCCTTCGTTTATACTAGATAAATCATATTTGCAGTACATAGCAATTTGGTACATTTAAACGCCACTAATAATTTTTTATTCTGTGCGAATGAATTTTTCGGTCTAGTTCATATCGTATTTATACTATTTGTATTACTCGTTGTAATATATGATCCAAGGAACATAACATAATCGAGTTTTTCGCGATACAATCAGCATAGAAGCTATCGTATTTTAAACTTTTCTTCAGCTGTAGGGGAAATTGGAATAACAATAATAATAAATTTATTGTCCCAAAACAGTACAGACTGCGTATGACCACATGGAGGACAATAAACTAATTTACTCTCCGGAAGCAAGCAAGGGACCATCCCATCAATTCCGATCAAGGGCCCTAAGGCAGAGGCGGATTCAAAAATTTCAGCAAAAGTTCCTAGATAAGATAAAAAGTTAGCTGCGAGTTATAATACATATATAATGTCAATATGTTTGTAATTTAACGCAAATATGTTTGTAAATTTACATGTACAAGTTATTATCGAACTATAGATTATTCTGAGTATAGTGTTTAAAAATCATAAGAGTTGAAAAAACACTAAATTCACGATTTATTGTTATAATAAACACGCCCCTAGACAAAGTCTAGAGAACCTGTATAAGAAATCCGCCTCTACCCGAAGGAAAAACGGAGAAAAACCCGGGCCAGAATGGGGCTACAGAATTAATGTACACAACCGAGCCAAAGTTGAGTACACATAAATAAAAAAACAGATACGGATAAACAGATATCCGGGTAAATGACGTTATACTGTGATTTGTTTCTCAACAATGGCTCGACTGAAAAGTTTTAAGATCTCTATTGATGGATCTTTTGGTACATCCCATTTATTGAACATGATATATCCGTTTAAAGTTGACTCTGGAATGACATATGAAAACTGACAAAGCACTTGTGTTTGAATCATGTTAACATGATTGTTAACATGAAGGTGTTAACAACATAAATCTTACACTTTTATGTTCGTACGAACAGGAAACGACATGTTAAATTTGTTATGTTTTCTAGTGACATCTTTTCAATTTTTATCGGTTTGGTGTTCAAAAATATTATTTATCTATCATCATTGGAGGTCGCCATAAAGGCATCATTTCTTGGGGCCAGGGGTAAACTGTCCTTCTGCTCCCACATCCCTCCGTCTTCACAAAACTCGCTTCACGAATCCTGAGACAAGGTATATTAAGTTGGCTGAAGCACTGTAGCAGAATCACACGAAATCTAGACCAAAATTTTTACTATTTATTGACTATTCTTTTTTCAACAAATAGTATTTGCTGGCCACCATTATTAATAACACATTTGTGATTCGGTTAGGTTGATAGAAAATTGTTTATTGATTACGATTTTGTTAGTATTCTCGGTAAGCCGAGTCACCAACCTAGTCAAACCACAAGTGTGTTATAATCAATGGCGGTCAAAAAAATTTGATTGTTGTAAAAAAATTGTCAATAAAGAGTCAAAAATTCTGATCTAGATTTCGTATGGTTCTGCTGTAGGGTATCGGATGGACCTCCTGAAGCATCTGTGCGTAGGGTGGTATGATTTTATGGGAGAACAGTTCGAAGTTTCGAATCCGAAGTTGAAGAAAACTTCTTCCGATGATTAATCTCTGGTTCTCCGTTTCTGGTCACGTTCGACCAACAGACGAAACTCGTGAGCGCTCCGTCGCAAGAAGAGATCGAATGCTGACCCCGTGAACCTCGGGCGCAGGGCGCTCGAAACAACGGCGTTCGCGTTGGGTTTATCGCGAGACGCAACTGGGGCGACGGGGGATTTTATCAACTGGGGTGCAGGTTGGATGAGGGTTGTGTATTGCCTCGACAGGAAAGGAGAGACATTGGCTTTATCTGGAACCGGCTGTGGTAGAATTTCCTCAGAAACCATAGCGACGAATATTTGAAAAGATAGCGTTTAAAAAAACGATATGTCTACATGTGGAACTGGCATAGAGACGACAGAACACACGTTCCGAGATTGCAAATTATACCGATAGGGAAGAAATTAATATATTTAATAAACATATGGTCAAAAAAGCAGTTACAAGCTGCGTATGACCACGTGGAGGACAATAAACTAATTTACTCTCCGGAAGCAAGCAAGGGACCATCCCATCAAGAGTCCTTAGGCGGATTTAACATTTCAGCACACTCCTAAGGATAAAAATAGTTAAGAGGGCGAAACGTCTTCGAAGGATGCGAGATAAAGAGGTTATATCGTGTAGCCACAAAAGAGAAATTTATATTATTTAGACTATTTCGATGGTATAAAAGAAATGAAAAATGGACTTAAGTTCTAAACACATAAATTAAATTGTCAATAGCTAAGCATACATTTAAACGGTGTTAAGAGTCTAAGAATTGTTGTGGTGTGTCTACGCATGAAAACACGACGTAAATAAATCAATAAAAATGTCTTGACTAGAATCTACTGTTCGAATTAAAGTAAATGAAAACGGTCGGGGAACGTTTGAAGTTGGTCTTTTCTTATTTCAATATTTTTTATATTACTTTATAAACCTGCCACGAAAATGTCACTATATTTAGGAGAGCATTTACTTCACAGTTTTTATTGGAGGGGAGTAACATTTTATTGGAGGGGAAGGGGGCTTTAAAAGTGATAATTTTGCGTTACGTAATTTATGACTGCACTTAATTACCAATTTTTAATGGATGTTGAACACTAAAATGAGTACGAGTTTCTGCGATCCGTGCAAATGGAAGTAATTCACCGGAGCCTTCAAGGGATGTCTAGATGAACAGTATGACGCAAGGCAAAAATTGGTTTTATTTCAGCTTTACGTCTATCGTGGACGCCGAAAGATAGTGCTACATTATGCAGTCTGTCCTGGAGTTTGACAAGCAGCACATTTCCGCTCAGCGAAGTTCCTGGGAACAGCTATTTTCCCATTAGAATTCTCCCGTGACAGACACGCGCTGTTTCGAGTTCCTCGTGTGGGTAATGCTGAAAAGTGAATAATTTAATTTGTCTGGATGCAAGGACAGTATTGCATTCGCCTCTTTTATTATGCTGCCAATCTCGAATAATACGAGTATTGTCAGACATGAGCGTAACCAAGTGCGATAGGGAGGCGTATATATCTCCACCATGAATTCCCAGAGACCAACATGAAAGGAAACAATTAGACATGCACGCTACTCAAATTTTCCGGGTGTTAATTCCACATCGCAATAAATTCACATGCGATCTTACATACATTTTATTTATTCGTAATACCTAATTCTTCCATTGTAGTATTTGTAAATGGAAAATGTAATGTGCTGTTGAAGTTTATCTACATGGAGCGATACGAAGTAGGAGTTGAGTGGTAGGTCATTGTTAGTAGGTGGACCGCTTAGCTGGGTTTACCAACAACTTCACCCACGTGAAGGTGGTAGTAGAAGTTAGCAGGACGCGGATAGAGGAAGGAGGGTTCCCTTTTCAGTAGTCACAACTATATGAACTGGGACGTTTATGTGAAAAACTACAAATTTTTCTGACCCCTCCGGGAACCCGGTGATGACTTGGTGAAGAGCAAGAACGCCGCCAACCGAGCCACCAGAGGCGCCAAACAAGACAGTTAAGGAACATCTAACAAACTCCAGGAGCTCTGAAATCTATGATAAGAGATAGGGTCACGTTTCTTCACTGTTATTGCTGAGATCAAATGATAGATCTATTTTGCCCCCTAAATGAGCCAAGACCTCAACCCCCCTATTCAAAATCCTGGCTACCTCCTCGTTCTCACATAAAATAACAAATTTCTCGTTTTAGTCAATGTATTTTGCAATGTCGATGCGCCCTGAAGAATTCTTAGATCGTGTTCCGCATCAGTGTCATCGAGTAGATGAATATGAATCCAAAATTCTAAATTTTGGATAGGCGAGATTTCTAAAATCTATCGCGAAAATGGGGTATTGAGATAATATAATGGAAATTTTTGTTCTATTTCATCGATATTTTTTCTTCTGTTTGGCATCTATAAATGCGATTTTGACTCTCCAAGTCTTTGGTACAGCCAGATTAAAGACTATCCACCGTCACCAGTGGACTCGACATGCGCCCTGGAGAGAAAAGAGCGGTGACCCGCGGTTGATTCTCGCATAGGATACGAATTTCTTCGCTGCAATATGAAAGTCACGTCTCAATAATTATTTTGTTTGTCGGTACGACGAAATAATTAAGTCTCGAATCAAAAAACGAATTTACTATTCGCACAGAATTTACTGTTTCAAATTATAATTATTTGCGATCAATTTTTATATTGGACTCAGGGTTTTCCCCCTTTATACATATACAAAAACTAGTCTAAAAGACTAACCATTAATGGTTTCCTATAAATTCTTAACCTACGAACTTATCAACTAAATTACATTGAATGATGTCTTTAGATTCGTCTTATGTACCATTTCATTGTGTTCTCTTTGTCACATTATACAACGCACAAGATCAAGTGGTTTAGTCCTCTTCAGTCTTCGGAAGTGATTTCTAGTAAACTTCACCTACAGCAAATATCCACGTATCAATTGACAATGATAAACAGACGAGCCCCTTTTTTCAATACAACAAATCGACAACCCACCAATTTTCACCATTACAAAAAGCAACAGTGAAAAGCAAATATTTATATGTAAGAAAAGACACAACTTCCACTAAAAATATTATGGTAACATTTATTAACTAAGTTTTCTCCCCTCCACCCTTCCCACGTGATCATACGCAGTTTGCATCTGCTATTGTGAAGTTCATTTAATTAATACAAACTAAAATCACTCATAAGCATAATTCGTTAAAAGAGACGAGAATGTGATGGCAAAATGGGAACGTTTCTCTTCTTACTTGTTTTTGTATTTGTTATCCTACCTATTGTATCCACCACGATGATATGTTAAGTAACTCCAAGAGAGATTCGAAATAACATATGCCTCATTAGTACGTCGGACCTCTTGTGATCCGTAGCAGGTGGTCGACAAATGAGGTGGCGGTGTGTCTCCTTCCCGCAGTGTAACCCCGCCGCCATCCATGCTGAAATCCGGAATTTTCATAAAACGGGTTTTCCATTTCTCTCGAGAGACGAGAGTGTCCCAAATTCAAAATATGTCCCAGATACCCTATATCCTCTAGACGGTCCTGTTGAACCAACTTCATATTGTAATATACTTAAATTATTGGCCACACGTTGGAGCCAATTATAATAAATTTAAATGATTGAGATATGTGGCCCCACGTCGGAACGCCAATTGTAATAATATTTGGATTTGAGGGGCCAAAAACAAATAATAAGTGAGAGAGGGATACCTCACGTTCGAGCGCCAATTGTAATGCACTTAAATTTGAGAGGGCGAAAATTGGGACGCCATTTTGTGATAAACTTGAATTTTAACAGAAAAATAAACAATTGAAGGAGACATGTAACGCTCACTTACTTGGCCCACTCGGCGTAGTAATGACTGATGCCTAGCTGTCATAGAGCTTAAATTTAAAGATAGGTAAATGGGTTCGGCCGATTCATTGGCGTGAAACACACATTAATCCTTCTCAAATGAAACACATTGTTCTTAAAAAATTAATATAATTACAACAAAACAAATACATAATTGTTACGACTACAAATGCTCTCCTTTCATTTCTCCCAAAATACGAATACAACATACAATTGCTCACTAACACACATTTCAAATCTTAAACTAACACTGAGTTTACACAATTAGTTCTTCCTTGACAGACAATAACGGAACTTGTCCATTCAAACACTTTGTACGAGCTGAAGGCTCATTGGACATCATAACTATTTATGAATAATAAAGTTCGTCCAATCGGATAGCAGCACAGCAGCGACCAATGAGGTTACTTGTATTATTTACCAATTGTCTTCCGCAATACAATCAGACACAAGTCACTAATCAAATCACGAAATAAAAGCGGCAAAGGCGGGGCTGCGAAGGTGAGACGTCTCATTGTTGTGTTTCATTACGCCCAGATGCTCAATCAGGTGCCCTCCAGTCAGCATCTCCCACGAGGCCTCGTAGACTCCAGCTATGATCCATTCCACGTTCACCGGTACCCATAGTGAATCGCTTGTTTCGATAACTTAATCGATCTTGGACACGAGTGTCCCGAGGTTGCACTTCGCGGTGAATTTAAGCACCACAGATAATTATCATCATATGCCGAAATAATAACAGTCGAGTATCGACTTTAAAAAACGCGGTGAATGTCGATCGGATTTCTCTCCTCGCGATCTAAGAGGGCGGTCGCCTCTATCGAGAAATATCGGTAATTATCGTAATTACCGTGATCACCGTCATAGTAAAAGTACTGAGAGTATCTCTCTAACTCTGATCTATCGCATGTATATGATCTGATACATTATAAGAACACGAGTGTGTGTTTAAATATCTTCATCCCCTCTTCTCTTTGTGAAATCAGTTGTCTCCGCCCATCGCATACGTCACGTAACTTTTTTATCCAATAATATCTAAAAGCATATCTCACGTGATCTCTCACGATTGGTGATAGTCCTTTGACGTTGTCGCCTCAATCAGCCTATCTCTGATCGTCCTCTAATCACGTAATGAAGTATTTTCGCATGAAGGTAGTCTGCTTACTCTCAAAAATTGAGGTCACCAATTCTACACAAAAGACCCTTCAGTGGACCAGAAGACCTTCCTCCTCGCCGTCATCGCTACTAACTTTCTAAAATTGTACGTAAACTGGAAACCGTAGACAGCTCTTACGCAGTTCCCAGACGCACGCTTGTCGAACGGGTCCCTTCTTTTCTTATACTTGACAGAACCCAGTCCTCTCCCTCTCACTTTTAAAATCGTTGAAACATATATCGCTGTACTATGGCTATATTCGACGCGTAATATATTCGCGGCTCCGTGGTCCCGCGAATATTTATTCCTTTCAATTTATTATAAAACTTCGAAAAATTGGCTAAAACGAATTAATTATTACAATATATGACAGAAACTGAAAAAAGATTTGTTTGTGTGATATAAAAAACATTAATTAAATATTCTCTTATTTATTCACAAAGTATCGTAATGTACTTTACCAGAAATTAAATGTGTATGTTAAAAAGGTACTAAAGTGTTTTCGTACACTTGGATAGACACATTAATTCGGGTGGGGGTGTGAGAAGGAAGACCAAGAACAAAACATACCCCAGGCCTGTTAAATCGCCTCAGCGTGACCCAGGTATGATTTAGAGTTCTTAATCAAGAGAGAACCGTCAGGGGTGGAAATATAAAGAGGATTTTCTCATGTTTCCGGAAAATTCTACGCAGTTTCTCTTAGTGGTTTGAATCAGGTTTAGTTGGTCACATGATTGTGTCGTGTCTCCTTTTTCTCCCTAATCCACCAATAAGAGGCGAGCATCGAGCATGAGAATTTGCGTAGTAAATATAGCTGTTATGAGAAATTACTTGCTCCTAAGTTGTGGACATGGCTGACGGTTCTTTCTCGATTAAGGTCCCTAGTGTAACCATGCTTGACCATTTGTGTTGCAGTGTACTTGTTAGCTGGGCTAACGTTCATGATGCTCACCCTCACCGTCTTCTACGACATCCCTCAACTCAACTTCGGCCTCTTCTTCCTGATGCGCGCGGACGAGACGACGGGCGATCCCGAGAAGGCGCGCCTCCAGACGCCGGGCGCCGTCGGACCCAAGTACACGCAGCAGCTGGACGCCCCGGCGTCGGCGGCCGCGGCGGCAGCTCTGGCGGCCGGCGGAGCGCGTCGTGCGGTGGTGCGAGTCAAGTCTCGACGCGACGACTCCCCGTCTCCCGAAGAAACCACCCCTGTCCACGCACGGCCCTAGACCACCCACCTCCCCAGGGAATCCCCGCCTGCCTGCGATGGCAGAGCACTCTAGCGGGCAACGGGCGAGCGAGGGCGGACAGGCGGGCGGGGTCGTTTCGGAATGTCGCACATTGACGTAAAGACAGATTCCACTCCGAGCAAGATATATGGTATTAAAAATACGCATCAAAACTTCAAGTAATGCAATAACACTCCTCTTTCTTACTAAAATGTTCAATGAAATGAATGTGCAGAAATTTTCTGTAATTTCCCGTAAAAATGGCCATTGAGTAGCCATCTGTTAACGCCAAACGGCCATTCATTTCAAGTGGCCACCAATGGTCGGATCATTGATGGCCATTCATATCATGTGGCCGCCAATGACCGTTTTGCGAAAACGGCCACTTTTACTACAGATGGATCTGACATCAAGAAGATCGTTCATACTGTACTTTACATCGAACACCTACGTTTATAATTTATTGTGGAGGCTACATTTTACGAGAGAAATTAGAATCTCTTCCCCCCTCCCCCGGTCGTAGTAATATTTTTTTCAAAACATTTCAGACACTTGACTTAAGAAGGGTCAAAATAAAATAACATATACCTCCATAGATTTTTTCCTTCAATGAAATAAAATCGTTAATAATAAACTGGGAAAATTTTCAGACGAGTTGTAAGTCAGAATATTTTAAGCAATCTTAGTTTAACGTGACCCAGAGTGAAGAATAAATATTAATTAGTTGAGATATTCATTATTTTGCCGCCTCTTGGTCTACACGATTAACGTTATGTGTAGTTGTAAATAAGATATTGCTTAGACGCATAAAGCAATGAGTTCAGCTTTTTTAATAATATATTTTTACATTCTTTCATTAGTGAAGGGTTAAAAATTCCCAATTCCATGTTGTTCATAATGAATGATACTTTTTATTTTGGGTGAATTTTTATCCCATTTCTCTTATGTTTTGATCCCTCATGTCTTTTATATTTGCACAGACAATATCGTAGCCATATTTCTTTTTCATATTTTCAGAGCAAATAGTGTATTTATATACTTAGTCAAGTACAACTCACTAATTATTTTATTAGTATGTACTCCTCTAGTCTTCCCATTCAGTACAAACAAATAGAACCTTAAAAGAGATTTTGACAACACGTATTAACTCAAGAATATTGAACCAATCTTCTGTCTAATGAGCAAAATACATTATTTGGTGTCCAATAATTGTTAGTGATGATTTACTAATGTAAATGAGCTAAAAACAACTTTTTCAGCTTTAGAAGCATTCCTTTTTTTAATCAAACTACAAGAGAAAAAAATGAAAAATATTTTTCATCCCTGATTTTGATGTTATTGGTGTACGTTCAAAATACATTCGTCATTGCTTACATCTGACACACCAATGAAATCTTGAATCGTAATAATCGTGAATTATCTCAGCTGTTTCATAAAGCAGTGAACCTTGGCATCTTTTCCCTCGAAAATGGGTTGTTCGAGTACCAGTAGTCATTTCCTAGTTTCAACCTATGTCACAAAATACGTAATAACAATTCCTACATATCTTACTTCTCTCCGATGCCAGTGGTGTCATAGTATACCACGATGCTCGTCTTTCGGCTTCGGAGTTTTGCCACAGGTCGCAACGTGAATCACCAAATACGTAACTGTCCGGGATCAATGGAAATGTTCAAAATTTTGTCCGCATAAATTTACCTACATATAAAGAAATAACGTTGTTTTTATCATAAAACATTACAAAACCTCAAATTTTTATTTTATTATACCTGGATATAGAAGGGGTAGTGAGACGGCTCAGCAGCCTTGGCACCTCTGAACACTTTTGCTTTCCTGCGTAATACGGGAAGTCAGCAATTGGAGCATTAGATGCATCAAAACGCCGCTTCTTTGCGATCTGTGAGTATAATAAAAGTCAGGTATGTGTCGGTAGAAACGAACTCTTAGGTATTACCCAATGAATCAAATGACAAAATTTTGTCATAATTTGAAAAACAAAATAATGCTTTCCAATGTACTGAGTAGATTCAAGTTAGTAAGAGGTGACAGCATTTTCTCTAACATCCCCGTGCTCAAAATTATCATATTCTCAGTCCTCGCATAATCCAGTAAATAATTGTTTAGTATTAAACGAAAACAATTTCTTGCGTAATTCTATCACTATCGTGAGTGAAGGTGATTCGTACAACTCGGTCATGTCGAAGGACCAACTGTATTAGCGTCCTTAATAAAAAGGACTAATCAGTCCTCCCGTCGCTCGCCCTTGTTCAGTTCCGTTGGCACCCCTTTCCCCGCCGCAACCAAGGCTTTGACCCATGACAATCACATCCCTTGTGAAAATATTGATCGTTGTGAGAGAAACGTTCCTGGGTTGCAAAAATGAAGGGTGAATTGAAATATCGTAGTGTGCGTTCTCGCACTTCATTTGTTTCCCAGGAAGTGTGATTTCAAACTTCATTCTAGTTTCTCTTTTACTCTCCACGAAATATTTCCCCTTCCACCTCCCCGCCAAGGATGCAGAAATTCATTAAAGTGTCCATTCGATAATTACCCTAAATTAGTGAAGTATTTGTTGTTTGCTTCTATTTCCATTGTGATACTTAACATTGAACCCCTCAAATCACAAGTGTGGGGTATTTATTGGTTCAGACATAAAGGCAGGAAGAGACCTCGATAACTATGTATCCATCATAGCCTCTAAAGGTCGGTATTACACTGTCAAGTTTCTATGTCACATATCTATGATCGAAGGTTCTCTCAATGAGAACCTAAGTTGAACTATGATCAAAGCTCGAGCATTACACAGGTATATCTTTGATCATAGATATACGACATAGAAATATGACCATGTAACATAAGCTTAAACCCCTTACCTCTTGACGTCACAGACAATCGAAGGAGCAATAGAGCAAACAGCTGAGCATAAAAGCTTCTGAGCAATTGTGACAGTTACGTGGATTTTAACATGGTAGATAGAGATGACTCTACACACACTATATAAGTTTTTATAAGCAATAGACTGACATAAAATAAGCTTCTAAGTGTGAACTTTGTAACTGCTTCATTACCTGGAAAGACCATGATTTGCACTATTAGCAGGGTACCTTGAAGATACCTTCTAGAAACATTTTCACCATAACAAGCACAGAATTCATCTTCCTCACTATGAGTCGCTTTACAGCAAAAAAATTTTCATGAAAATTTAATGAACAGTTCAGTGAATTCAAGATAACTTAAGTACATTTCTAGAATATATCTTTCTGGGAATAATATTCTTTATGCCTCAAAAATATAACAAATGTGATAAAAGTAAATATATAGTTGGTTATTTTTGGCACTGCAGCTGTGATTGTACAAAATTCATTCTTCCAATTGTTCGACTTTTTTTTGTTCAGCATTTGTAAATATTTCACGACTGATCACTGACCAAAAATTACCATCTATGTATTGTTAGATTTATACATGTAACTGTCACAATGACCTATTAATGCTCCTCACGATACATTAATAATTCAATGTGAAATATTTAAAATATTTCTATTATGTGTATTATTTATTTATTTTTTTGGTATTAATCAATACATTTAATTATATTTTAATAAAATTATTTTTTAAATTTATAACCCTGACCAGAGTGTTGTTCCCATATTTTGTTGTTTATCAATCTCTTTGTACTGTTTGAATTCCAATGTACCCAATGAACCTTACATTAACACTGAAGGAACTAATTATTGCTACTGTCTTTAGAATCTGAAATTGGTTTATTTCCAAGGTACAATTTCCAATCTTACTGTTACCGAAGAGCAGTGGAACTGTATGTCATATTTATTCCTTCCGATACACACTTTTGTTCTTTCTACAGAAAACTGCAATTGGAATTGATTAAAAAGACTTCTTTTGTACTACAGGATTCTTTGACAAACCTAAATACTAGAGGAAGAAGCGACAACCAAAAAAAAAAAAAAAGACCAGACCAATTGAATGTAAAAGATCATACGAGCTTTTGTATGCTTTTTCTAAAAGAAATGACAATGATATTTTAATTTTGGTTTATTAATCGATAAAGAAATGAATATCAAATTTTATTTCTGCTAAACACTACAATATTCTGGAAGTGAATCTACCTAATACAAACTCAAATGTCTTGAGATTTAAAGTTTCCTGAAGTAGATATTCACCTCTTTGTAATAAAAATATAATACAATGTAATTTAGTTCGGTGAACATCTGTTTCTTTCCATCATCAAACAACCCAATGCCCTTGAGAGGAAAAGACTTTGACCACTCAAGGTGCAGTCACCTGGGTCATAGGTCATCAAGGTTCTCATAAAGATTTCATATGGTACATGATATGCTATCTATAGTTCTGTTGTCATTCTTGAGAGAAATTTTATGAAAATCAAAAATTAATATAAGGCACAAATGTTATCACATTTTTTTATTCTTTATCATTAGACATTAAAGTTTATTTTAGTAAAGGAATTATCTTGAAATATACCAGGTTTGTCTGAATTCTTCTCAGGATAGAACCCAGCGTAAACAATCCAAAATCTCTATGCCTTTGGGGGCAATTGATAGATTGAAACAACCACATGTAAATTAAACAATAATAATCATTTGTAATAGGAATATTACAGTTTGGTAAAGAATTAACATCTTCCATTTCATGTGATAACAACCAAAAGCTTTTATGATCTTCCAACAGCAAAATATGGAGCAGTAAAGTGGGGAGATGCTTACTTGATGTATATATGTATTATAAGATAAGTATTTTGAACGATATCTTCGATTAATAATGTATTTCTCTCTACAACAAAGTTATATTTTCTGTTGTTTTTTAAGCACAGAGGAACTGATGGGGATAGTTCACACAGCAGACTAAAGCTAAGAAATTCTCTTTCTGCATCTATGAATTTTATTTTATATATAGTTGCTTAACATAAATCTCTTGGAAANCTTCAAAAAAAAAAAAAAAAAGAAAGAAAGATTTTCCATGGGTTATACAAATATATTTCGTGTGAAAAATAAGAAGAAATTTATCAATATATTATTAAGACAATAAGGAGCATTTATTCAAGTAATATTCTTGGTTTCTTTTTAATTCAACATGCATTTGTCTTTCTTGTAGAAGTTAAGGGAATGAAGATGTTAAATTACTTGCACAACTAAAGAAGTGAAGACATGTGAACCCCCACCCCAATTTGTAAATAATTATTACCCCTCATTTTATCAAAATGGGATCATAAATAACAGAATATTTCTCTCTTCTTGTAATACTTATTAATTTCATTTTTACTACAATATTAATGCAGTAGGAATCATTGCTATGATTTTACAGAGCTATAAGAATAGATAAGAAATAATGGTTTCATTTTTGACCTAGCGGTTGAATTGGAAAAGATAATTGCAAAGTTTACACGCACAAAATCCTATCTTACCGATTCATGAAGATTATTGTGCTATTTGGTGTCTGAATGTATTGTCTGTGTGTCAAACTAGTTGAGTGTAATTTCAGTTCACCTCTGGTTGAACCAATATACATTTGATGCAGTATGCCTGTAATACACAACAAAGGAAATTATCTACTTTCAGTTGAATTTAAGTCAAAAATGGAAGAAATTGTATTTCTTCACTAGGATATCTATTAAGTTCCTTAACTTTGTAATAAAATAATCTCAATTTCACAGAACACTTTTTTATGTTAATGAAAATAGAATTATTCAGTTTCTAATTATTTTCCATAATATTCCTTATTTGAAAGAACTTCTGTATTTTTTACTTCTTGTCCATTCTAAAAAACAATGCACGGATTGGAAGATTCATCTTCCATTGAACTTGTTTCTGCCATTACAATTCAAGAAATAATCTATATTGTTGAATTTTTTTAAAAACATTATCCCTAACATATTTTCATAGTCTCTGTAATTGTCAATTATGTTGATGGCTATAAAAGTTAAATAATGTGACATTTTTTATGGCATAAAAGAAGTTTTATGTTTCTTTCCTCTAATAAACATAGGGGAAATTATTTCTTGAATGTCCAGTTTTCATAGGTTCTTTCTTGAACGTGCAGTTTTCACAGGTCATGATGAAAAACTCTGCTAACTCCTTGAAAGTAAACACACTAAATGAAAGAGACATTGAAAAGAGACATTTCCTACTTGTAAATACTGCATCAATATATGTACACCTAAAAGACTGCTCATTTTCTGTACTCAAATTTTATACATTACAGTGTGAAGAGAATGCTCCTGCATATTTTTCAACCATTATTTATTTGAATAATTTATAAAAGGCAAATATACATCAGGACACAAAATCCAACATAATTTAAGGAAATATGTAAATTTAGCATAAACATATTTTGTGATGAAAGAGTCTGCTGTGTAGGCTGGTAAATGGAGCTGAAAGGAAAATAGTGAAAGATATTTTAAGACAGCTTGTACAAGTATTCAAGAAGTATTATGTATCTATTTTATTTATGATATACTGCAGCATTGTATAAGTCATTCAAGCCTTTTCTTATCCAGAAAACACTCAAAATACGCTTAAATCCCATTAGATAGAATAATGCACATGTATAATTATTATATACACCTCAATGTAATAAAAAGTTAAAATATTTTGAACTTTTTCCTTATACTTTTCCAAGAAACCATTTTTTTTTCATACAAAAGAAAAAAAGAGGTATTATTGAAACACAAAACACCTAGTAATAGCAATTCAGTGTATTTTAGAGATATATGACACTTAAAAGTAGATTGCTCTTGCTAAGGCATTTATCTACTGTCATCATTTCTGGCCCAGAGTCTACTTTAACCTAACTCTCTCTACGTTCTTCATTATACCTTAGATTCTTCAACAAATATTTGCGCATGTGTGAAGATCTGAATCACACCTTGATTCACAAACTTATATATAACATACATTTTCAATATATTTTTACACAAAAAATTGTTCAGTGGGTGCCCTCTGAGGGCCTCTGTGGAGTAAAACACTCTCCTACTACCTTTAGCGGACTACTTTCCTTATGATAACCTCCGACCAGGTTTAAATGGCAACAAGCCAGAAATTGAACCCAGAACTCCTGCTTTGATCGCAGGGATATTAACCACTACACCACTGTGATCAAAGCAGGAGTCCCGGGTTTGATTCCTGGCTCATCATAATCATCCAACAGAAAGTTATCACGTGTAGGGTTCAAGGAAGAAATACATATACATACTCTCCTTATGTTTTTCATCTCTCTAAACTGAATACAAGGTATCCTTCAAAATCTTGAAAGGAAATAAAAGAAATCCTTCCAAATAGGTGTTGGGGCATGGAATTAGTTTGATAAAGGTAATTCAAATACTTCAGTAAATGGAGGAACTATCCTTGAAGTTCATAACAGAATTCAGAATGCAAGAGGCACATTTTCAAGATTAGGGAAAACTCGGCTGTCCAACAACTTAAGCATAAGAAGAAGATCAAAATATTCCATGGTTGTGTCAATTCGGTCCAGCTATATGGTGCGAACCTTGGTTGGTCACCACCAGCTTATAAGTTTCATAAAAAACAAGCTTATAAGTTTCATAAATCGATGTCTATGATACATCTAAAGAATATTGTAGCCACATGTAATTTCCAATAAAGAACTGTGGGGAAAAATAGGAAAGACGGATAACAACAAAAAAAAATCTGCAAAGCAGATGTTTGGTTAGATCGGACACATGCTTAGAAAAGATGATGAAGAACCAACAAAAAGTGCCTTGATGTGTAACCCTCAAGGTACAGGAAAATGTGGACGCACAAAGATGAGCAGGAGAAGATCCATTTTGAAAGAGAGGTTGGCACAAGTCTGAATGAGATGCGAGTGTAGGGGGAGATGAAGAAATCTTTTGGATGACACTTGCTCAAATAGGAGACAATGGTAAGTACATAGTAAATACAGTGAAGACATCTCTTCCAAATGAGTTTAAGCATCACCACGAGAATAATTACATCGTTGTCAATTTATCTTAAGTGATGTTAACAACGTGTACATGACATCTTTTACAAGGAATTGTTCTGAAAGAAAGAAATGATCCTTGCAAGTACATTTCAGAATTTCAAGTTAACCGAGTACATTATTATTCCCGAGAAGTGGAAAGTAGGGTAATACCAGGTAGGTGGGTCAAATTAGAAACTTGTTTTTTCTTAAATAAGTGGTGAGATCTAATGTCTAAACATCGTTCATACTTCCACATCATTAGCCAGAATATTTGCTAAGAGTTTGTTGAGAATGTAAGGATACATAACTGATTATTATTGTTTGAGACATGAATTTCAAATTTAATTTTACTCAGGGGTTAAACTGGATACGACATGGTGTGTTAAAACCTAATGGTATAAGATTTTACCCCAACTTCAGTGTAGATAGATTATAACCATAGTATTACAGTAAAATTACAACATATATGGACATATATCACTTCAGTACTACAAACAGGAAAAACAATTATTGATCCATCATAAATTTGAAGCGAACTGAAGATTTTTTTAAAGATCCTTAGAATATTAAGTATTTTATAGTCTGAAAAGGAAAATTATTGAAACATAACATCTCTGGATTTACAGATATGGGAGGTCCATAAAAAAGTATCTTTTGTTTCACAGATAGTACCATTCAAATCAAAAATATTAATGTTCTAATTAGATGAACACTTCTTCAATAATGTCCAGTACCAAAAAATCATTTCTCAAAATTATCAAACCAATTATTATATTCGGGAGAAGGCTAGCAGACAGGGTTTCATTACTTCCTTGTACAAGTATTAGAGAACTGTAATGTATCTATTTTAGTAATGATATTCTGCAGCATAGTACAGGTTTCTTTAGCCTTTCATTATGCACAATACTCTAAATATGCTGAAATCCCATTGAATATATTTAATACATAATAGGAACTCAAACAATTTCAAATTATTGTAGCTTATTTAGGTTTTTATTTTATTCGTATTTTTAAACCTAATAACGAGCATTTTTCATGACGACACCCAACCGTCGCACTCTGTGCCATCAGCGACCTCTCGTGTTAGCAAATCACAGAACAGGTAGCAAGTATGAGTCGTATGTTTACAGGGATACGGTTTCGAGACGAAATTTGACCGAGCGTGAGAAGCGTTTCTCTCGCGAAGGAATCAAGTGCCTCTCCACGTACATTTTTGAGATTCCGTGGTTATGTGAGCAATTTTACTTTAAAGAGTAAGGGTCATTCTACACGGTCGCTTCAAACGCGCCTGACTGCCCCATGTAGTGCACATGACAGTCCTATAAGTCCAACGCTTTAGTGCTCATGTCTATTCGGAGTTACACCGGGCTTAATCCATGGTGGAATACGACATCCGGTCTCTGTCTTATTCCACCAGGGCGTAATCTGGCGGTGGGGTGTTGCCACGGCAGCTGGTTGAGCTGGGAGCGCGCTGCCTGCTACGCTTTTGACCGGCAACCTACAGCTTATCCGCCGGAGGGGGAACTGTACGCGTCCACGCTCGCTCCCGAGAGAGCGCGAGCTCGGCGCCCTTGCGCACTCGAGCAGGCTGCATCCTGCAGTCAGAGCGTTTATTTTGAGCAAAATTTAAAAGAGCACAAACTTCTATCTCAAAACTAGGTATTGAGTGAGTCTTCTTTCTTTTACAACAACTTAGCAAGATAATGGAAAAAGAACATCCGGAAGAACAACGTTATCAAGGTTTGAAGCAGACGTTACGAACGAATAACCATTCGTCGCAAACAATATATAGGGGGCNATATATAGGGGGGACTAGTTTGTCTCAACGAGCATGGAGAAGATAAAGGTAGAATAGGATTCTTTTCATGGACACGCTTCGGATTCACAAATTCACATTTATTACAATATAACATTTACACATATATTCTCTTAAATCTACGAATGCTGAATTACAAACTTGATCTCGAAGTAGCAAATTTGAAGTTGGTCGTTGTGTGCGGCCAACACTCTGAGAATAACAATTTCTACAGAGTTTAAATAGTTATAAACACAAACCATAGTTCATGTGACACTCCCCTTAAGTATCCCTTTCCCCAATTTATACAGAATTACTAGAATGAATATATGCAAAAGAAGTGGGATTGTTAAATCTCCACGAAACAAAAAACCCTGTTCTCGAGTTTTTGAGAACGCTCCCCGGTCATCAATTAAATGATAGTTACAATTTTACCTGCTTTAATGAATTTGAGTTGGTTATTAAAAACTTTAAAGATGTGCAGGATTTTTAAATCCATCAAGAAATGTTCTTGATGTGGTCCTCGCTTTACGAGGAATAAGACTCGTATATAGGAAATACTTCCTTCTTGTACACTACGAAGAGTTATACTTGTGATTGGAATAGTTTTCCTGGTTGAAGTGATGTTCCGGCTGCCTGCGGATGTCTCGCCGAGGTCTTCTGTCGGAAGGTTATCTGGTCCCAGTACAGCGTTGTTGCCTGCTGAGCATGCGGCTGTAACTAGAGATCAATTATGAACATTTATGTTCGAAGTCGCTTTGCTGCGAACGTCGCACTATATGATGAATAGCACAACAGTTATATGATTTCATTATAGGAAATCATTGTCCAAAACGTTTATATAATGAAACTGGTTTCATTAATAATACAACAGTTATATGAGTTCATTATAGGAAATCATTGTTCAAAAAGTTTATACATAATGAAACATGAGTTTCATCGTATCACACGTAAAGAGTTGCGTCACGCAACACGGCGACGCACCCGCGGAGTATTCCTCCCTATACGAGGAACAATACGTAGAGCTTGCTTCATCACACGACGAACGTAATGGAATGGATATTTTGCCCGAAGGCTTATGATGGCCATAAATGGCGCTAAGTTGCCTGTAGGCGAATAATGTTGAGAGTCCTTAAACGGTAGCGTCACAATCGGTAGTCTAGATCAGAGTTTCATCACAACATGGCGACGCACTGCGGAGTGACGTTGTACACGTCTGACGGATACTTGTAGAATGGATGATGAGACGTTGAGTGCAGCCGTATATATAGCCGAACACAGAACGTACATATAGAGTGCGTTCATAGATGCTGTGTCACGGAACGTGCACAGTGAGCGCGTTCAATGCTTGTATGCATGGAAGTGCAAGGTACTCGCACTATCGATAAGTATCGATTGTATAAGCATGGAGATTATAGCTCAAAGAGCGTCTATATACAATGAATGTTTATATAATCACGGAGTGTTTGTGCACAAATAATAATTAACACATTTCTCCTAGAACATTTATAATAATAAAGTACATAGTAAATGAGAATAAGATATGAGATCCCCTTACAAACGTTTGGTTTGTAACAAGACGTCCTTTCGTCATTTTAAGTGACTCTAGGCCGTCAAGGACACAACCGACTAAATCGCCCGTCGCGGTCTCAGCGACACGCCATTATCAAGACCGAAGTGACAGCGAAAAGGCAACGGACCGCTCAATCCAGCGCTTCCACAACCACCACCGACCTTCAACAGGAACCAACAGGTAGTAAACCAACACAAGGCAAGGTGGAGACACTGCACCCGGTGTCCAACCTGCATCATTCATGGCCATTCCATCGTCATTAGTTAGCAATTTAGCTCTCTATCCCCAACGTCATCATTCCAAATATGTATTGTGACGAGGGATTTATCACCCCTAAAAAGGTATTCAAACCAAAACCTTCAATAGAATCAAAACTGATTAATCTGTCCAACAGGTTCACCCCCATCGCTAAGGCTTCATCAAACTCACCCGCTTCAGCAGCACGATAACATTCCTTCCACCTCAGCACAAAACTCTTCATTCAACTCATCCAGTGCAGCAACGAACACCATCTCAGAGCAAGCCGTAGTCGACTACAACCGCCGTTCTAATAACGCAAATCCGACATTTTCCAGCGGAAGCCGGAAGGGAGGTAAAAAGTTTATTGAAAATACTTTTGATCCAAAAGAACATCTGAAAGAACTATAGAAAGTTTTCTCATCCACCCTTACAGGAAAATACACGAAAAGCTATTTTATAGTGAAAATTGAAAATGTTAAGGACCACCACGCGGTCACTAAAATGCTGCAGAAGCTTAAAAAAGATCCAAATACCTCATACTTTTTTTTCACCGTGTCACAAAATAAAAAAGGCACAGGTTAGAGGTCTTCAGCCAAATGAAAACCTTTTAGATTTGAAAACCACTATAGAGGTCTAAGGCTTCAAGGTCTTCCACATTTCGGAAATTCTAAAGAAAATCGACAACACTCAAACTCACCTGAGCCTTTACCCAATAGAAATCGACAAATCAAACACAGCTGCATTCAAAGTTAATGTAAGATACCTCAATCACCTAAAAGTATCTATTGAAGAACCTCATAAGAAAGATTGGATAACGAGATGCAAGAGGTGCCAAGCGTGGGGCCATACAAAAAAACCATTGTGGTCGGGACTCAACATGTCTTCTATGCGCCCAAGTTCACATCTCAGACTGTCAGAGGCCTTCAACACTGGTGTGCGCAAATTGTGCTGGTGACCATGTGGCCTCGAGGTCAGGATGTCCTGCGCTCATACTATTGAAACAAAAGAGACAGGAACAGTTGAATAAAGCCAGAGAACGAAAAGAAACTGCTCTTCATGAGAGAGCAACGAGAAACCTCTGCACACCTTCGCAGCAGATCCCCCTCCTCCTCTGCCCAAGTGGTACAGGGCTCATCCCCTACCTTCCAGTAAACTCCACTCAAAAAATCAAATATCCAAGATTTAAATCAACATTCCAATCCTTTGGTTTAAAGATCTTCGAAGTTGCCAAACGAATAATAAACATTAAAAGAGCCAGGGCACATATTTGAGAAGGGCCTCTCAATCATTGAAATTCTAGCTCCATATTTCGCTAATGACCTTGACGAGCCCTAAAGCCCCACAAAAAAATCCATGCTTCGAATAATGGACAGACTAAAAATAAATGTAATCAACTTCGCATCCTCGAACTGCCGCGGTGGAGTCCACCAAAAAAATCATCCATGTCTCAATTTCCATCAGACCACCCCATTTAAATTTTATTAATCAGGAGACCTGGCTCACATCATCATAGTTCTCTCTACCAGGATACTTCATCTATTGTAATGACAGGGTTACCTCGCCGAATACGTCTCACCACAGAAGGGGAGGAACAGCCATTGCTATCAGGAAACATACCCCCACACAGTGCTTTCGACACCGACCCTTGTGTCGCTAGAAATAACGGCTATTGAAATCGGAACAATTGACGGACCACTAACAGTTGTGTCCACGACCCGCGAAAGCGAACCCGCTAGACGAAAGATCTAGACATCATCAGAATGCTCTCCCCAAGACTTATCATCGCCGACGACCTCAACGCCAAGCACTGTTCCTGGGGATGCATCAAATGCAACATGGCGGGACCACTCTTAGAGTTTTTGGACGTCAATCCTGCCCTCATAATCCCCCCTCCCACAGGTCCCACACACCACGTATATGAAGCCCCTCACGACATTCTAGACATTGCCATCCACACAAACAACATAGCCTTTACCAACCCTCACCCACTACAAGAACTGACCTTAGACCACCTCCCAATTCAATTTGCAACCTACCTAGGACTCTACCCCTACCAATTCGACTCTCCCCATCCAAAATGATTGCAAAATATACACTTCCCGTGTCATAAAATTAACCCCAACCTCCCATTGAATAATTCCTATGAAATAAACACCGCCATTGAGCGCTTAAACTATCACATTTCCTCCTCCTTCCGCGTAGCCACTACAGTTAAACCCACCCCACATCCCCAAAAATCCCTCCCCCCGGACGCCCTGGCACTAGTCAGAGAAAGACGACGAGCACAACGCAAATTTTATAAACCCCTTAACAACAAGAAGCACTTCCTCAAAATAATACAAAAGCGTCATGACAAGTTGAGATTCCTCCAAGCCAAAGCATGGCAGGACTTCGTCACGAAAGTAAACATTACTGAATCAAACGACATCTGAAAAATTCAGAGAATATTACGAAACCTCAGAAGCGCAATTCCCCCACTCCTGGATCTCGGCATCCACACGCCCACGTATGACAAAGCCAAGAAGGTGAATATCTTTACCAATGTACTTGAAGAAAAGTTCAGGTGTCCGTCAATTCCAGTTTCAACACCACCAGCACTGCTGTCTCCTCCTCACACTTCACCTGAAGACGACATGGCCTGGATAATCAGTCTAGAGGAAGTCAAGGAAATCCTAAAGGCCTGTGACAACAAGAAAGCTTGTGGCCCAGATAAGCTAAGAGGTAAACACTTAAGGTACTTGTTGAGGAACGCCACAAAATTTTCAACTCTTGCATCTCCATGGAATATTTCCCTTTCCCCTGGAAATGCGCTATGATAATTCAAATTCCCAAATGCGCAAAAAACCAAACAACCACAGACACATCAGCCTCCTCTCCGAACTCGGAAAATCCTCCGAACGACTACTTCTCCGCAGGCTCTCCTCTTTCCTCGAAAGCAATGACATCCTTCCCCCTTCCCAGTTTGGATTTCGGAAGAACCTATCAGCCTCTCCGACTTGCCAAACACCTATCAACCCCCCTGTTCCAGCCATTTCCTTAGATTTTTCATACGCAATCGACTCCGCACATCATGATATCCTTCTCCGCAAAACCATCCCACTAGTACCTCCAATTTTCCACAACATACTCCAAAGCTACCTCCCCAACAGGATGTTCAAGGTAAAATACAACCATTCCCTCTCGACATGGCGCCGTGTTGGCGCAGGAGTCCCCCAAGGTAGCGTCCTTGCCCCAACCCTCTTCTACCTCTACATGAGACCTCCCTAACCCTCCCTCCATCATTCGATTTGTTTATGCCGACGACGTGGCCCACTCGGCAAGTGCCAAAACTCTTGACACAGCCACTGACGAATTGCGAAGTGCCTCTGACGAACTCGTCAGATGGAACAAATACAACGGACTAATGTTGAACTTGACAAAATACCAGTGCATCATTTTCTCAAGAAACCATAAAACAAACCCTCTGATTGCAAATGCGAAGAACATCTGTAAAAACGGCCGCACGATACCTTGGACGCCTAAGGTTAAATACCTTGGAGTAATCTTTGACCGTCGCCTTGATTGGAACGCACACACCAAAGCAAGGAAAAATACCTTCGATACCTCAGCAAGATTATACCCAATTTTATCCAATAGACAAATTCACATGAAGACTAAGATGAAAATATACAAGATGTGCATACGCACACTGGCAACGCATGCGAGCTCGACATGGGCCACAGCTCTTCCTACAAAGCTCAAACGTATACTCACTGCAGAAAACCGGGTGCTATGACTCTCAGTTGATCCACCACCACTAACAACAAACGTAGCGATACGGCAGGCAGGCAACATAAAAAAATCCATCATTTCATCTATAACCTCGCAGGGCTCTAATGATCTTGACGAGCCATAAGCCTCACTAAAATATATAACCTCGCCAAGAAGGAAATTACACATGCTTTTAATCACGCCTTCAGAAACTTATTTTATCATTATCGACATCACCTCCATCGTCCACCACCTAAAGGACATTTTCGTTACCCATCAGATCTTAACCTAACCTGTGTGATACTCTGTCCATACTTTTCATTCTTATCATCGTTTCTTCCTCGTCACAAAAGTATCATAAACTCACTAGCACCTGATTTACATGACTCGGAGTAAGTCGGCGACAAGCGCCAGAACTCTCCAGAGTCCCAATCAAGAAAGAAGAACTGGTTAAACTTACTTAATATTAGAAAAATGCAAGAAGAGCACCGCCAAGTGTAGGCTTGCCAGAAAACAAGAAAAATCATCGACTCGATGAAACGCGCCGATATGGGACTTTCATTATCACTCATTTACGATACTTAAAATCAGTGGCGGATCTATGGTGGGGGGTGCTAAAGGGGCTATAGCCCTTTACCAGATTGTTATTTGTTAATTATTTATTTGATGCATTCTATTTAAAAGTAATATTTATTATATTTGTGTCGTGAACCCTCATTTTTAAACAAAAATGCTNCGGTCTAGATCCGCCACTGCTTAAAATACCCATTTTATTCTATATAAATATGTATTTATGAAGAATTGTTTGAGAATTATTGTTTAAGATTTAAAACATTTTTATCTTTCTTTGTATCAATAAAAAATTACATAACACGAATTTCTTTTATTTTTTCCCTTGTGTCTTGAAAAAGTTGTTCTTTTGATATTTTTAGTCCAGTCCAGAGGAACTTCTTCGTATGAGTTGTGGTAAATAAAAGAGATTTTCTTTTACTCAAAGAGTTTTATGTTTCAAGTTTTTTCTTAAAAAGAGGGTTGAATCGGTGACGAGACGCGGGCCCTGTCATAAAACCCTATAATAAAATAATATGTAATCAGCCTATCAATATACTTATTTATTGACAATAAATTATTTATCTTTTTTTTTAATAAATAAATAAAACTTTATTGTCAAAAAAGCAGTTGCAAACTGCGTAAGACCATGTGGGGAGCAATAAATTAAGTTTCACTCCGGAAACAAGCAAGGGACCATCCCATCAATTTCTGATCGTCTGATGGAGTGGTGGATTTAATATTTATTAAATAAATTATTTAATAAATGCATATTGTTATCTATTTATTATTCCAAATGAAAATGTAGATATTAGTGCAGTAAAAATTCTAGACTAATAAAACAAAAGTATTAATGACATTCCCGCCCAGGGAAAATCTGCCACTACTCGGAGGAAAACCAGAGAAAATCCCGGGTCAGGATGGGGCTGCAGAGATAATGTACACAACCATACCAAGGTTGCGTTCAGTTAGAAATAAACTATTAAAAAAGAAAAAGGAGCAAAATCAACATGCATGAGAAAAGGTATTTGATCAGTATCTAGAGTACTATAACAATGGCGTGATAAAGTGTAAGATATCTTATGGATAATTAAACTCTTACCACAAAAAAAAAACTTTTCAAAATATAATTTTTGAAATTTTATAAATGGTTTTTTTTTCAGACCTTAATTAGTTTAATGATCCAAATCAGATACCTTACAGAATCAAATTCTTCTGTCTCTGGAACAGTTTGCACTTGTGTTTGTTACTTAATTCATAATTTCCGTAACATATCTCAATATTGATTCTATCATTGCAAAATAAATAATTCTTAAAATCATGTATTTTCAATTCTTAGCTTTATTTTTTCATTACTAGATGTGTTCTTTGAAGTCATAATTCTGTCTATCGTTGCACATGGACATTGAGTTTTTCTGCTACTTCAATTATTCTATTGAGTTCATAATTTTTTATTTCCAAATGTGGACACTCAGAATGGTGAAATTTTATCTTCATTATTTCTTTTTTTGTGTGATTTGCTTAAATGCAGCATTTCTTTTGTAGATTGAATGCTAACCCTTTATTCTTAGTTTATCAAAGTCAAAGCTCAATAGGCATCTTCATTCATACATCTATAGTAAATATTTGTCGAAGTATATCTCTTTAAGTATACTATATTATAATTAATTATATTAAAATTGCTAGTAAGGTATCGTGATTTTAATTTATTTAGTTGCCACATTATATGTTTTTCTGGCATGAAATGAAGCTATTTTTATGGCATTGCATGGGAATGATATATCAGTGCCCTAAGAACACAAGGAAGATATGAAAACATAATACAACATAATACAAGGAAGAAATGAATACATAATAAAACATAAATGAAAACATAACATACTGGCCCAGGTTTTGCTCCGGTTTTCCTTCAGGTAGAGGTGGATTTCTTATACAGATTCTCTAGGCTTTGTCTAGGAGCGTGTTTATTGTAACAATAAATCGTGAATTTAGTGTTATTTCAATTCTTATGATTTTTAAACACTATACTCAGAATAATCTATAGTTTGATAATAATTTGTACATGTAAAATAAATTTTTTGTGTTAAATTACAAACATATTGACATTCTATTAGTATTATAAATCGCAGCTAACTTTTTATCTTATCTAGGAATTTTTGCTGAAATTTTTGAATCTGACTCTGCCTGAGGGCCCTTGATTGGAATTGATGGGATGGTCCCTTGCTTGCTTCCAGAGAGTAAATTAGTTTATTGTCCTCCACGTGGTCATACTCAGTTTGCACTGCTTTTTTGACAATAAATTTATTATTATTAATATTGAGGGAATCAATGGAAATAGCTCAAATGGATGGTGTGAGATGAGACCATGTCTTATCTAATTAATAATGTTTGAGTGTTTTCTTAGTGTCCCTTAAGAATGGCAATTTCCTTGGTTGGTGTGTCTCGTGAGCTATTTCAGTGCCCGTACAGAATGACCCTAAGAATATTTTTCAAATTACCAGAGGGAAATAATTCAGCAGAAATCCATGTAGCACAAAGGTCTGAAATACTGCTTAGTTTTTCAAGGATCGTATTATTCTAGAAAAAGATATTAAAATAGAGTTATCAGATGAGCAAGTGGATGGCTTTATTAATGAAAGTTGTACCTAGTAGTGGGAAGGAATAGTATATAGAAGATGATCATAAGAATATATTTNAGATGATCAAGTGGATGGCTTTATTAATGAAAGTTGTACCTAGTAGTGGGAAGGAATAGTATATAGAAGATGATCATAAGAATATATTTAAAGAATCTGAAGATAGTGAGGAAGAGACAGTCGATGAGTATTGAGTTCTTTACTGGAAGAGATAAGTCAACGATCTGGAAAAAAATTATCCTTTTCTAAATTATCAAAAACCAAAGAGAAAAATACGGAGAAGATTGTTCCTAAACCAAAATCCTGCACAAAAGATGCTCAAAATGAAATTGAATGTCGTCTGAAGTTTATAGATTCGCAAATTATTGACAAAATTGTGTTGTTCACAAACAAGTATATTGCCAAAAAACGATTGGACGTGAAGTTCTCTCGTTAAAGAGATTGTAAAGATGTCAGTAAATCTGAGCTGCTGGCCCTATTTGGCATTCTGTATCTCATTGGTACAAAGAAGGTGCAGTACACTAACATTTTAGAATTGTGGAGCACTGACGGCAGCGGTATGCAAATAGTTAGAGCGGCATTCAGTTATAATCGCTTTCATTTTCTTCTATGATCAACGCAATTCGATGACAAAGACACAATGACAATTCGCCAGGAGAAGGATAAATTAGCTGCAATCCGAGAACATGGATTCCTTTGTGACTAACTGCAAACTTTCTTGTGAGTGAGTTTGTTACAGTGGATGAGATGCTCCAACCATACTGTGGGCGGTGTGGATTTGTACAAAAGGTTCCGAACAAATCAACTCACTATGGACTCAAAATTTACGCATTGTGTTGTGCAAAAACATTTTACACAGGAAATTTGGGGGTGTACTGAGGTGAACAAAAGGAAGGAAGTCCGTACAAAGTACCCAATTCGCCACAAGATATTGTAATGAGACTGGTAATTCCTATACAGAATAGCAATAGAAATGTCACGACTGATAACTACTACACCAGTCGTTCTTTGGCGAAGACGCTTTTGGAGAAAAACTGACTACCATAGGTACATTGAAAAAAAANATAGCAATAGAAATGTCACGACTGATAACTACTACACCAGTCGTTCTTTGGCGAAGACGCTTTTGGAGAAAAACTGACTACCATAGGTACATTGAAAAAAAAACCAACCCTGAAGAAGTTCTCTCTCAATTTCAACCTAGCAAATCCCACGAAGTTAGTGTGTTTGGACTTCAGAAAGACATAACCCTCATGTCACATGTACCAAAAAAGGGAAAGGTTATAATACTCCTTTCTACAATGCATGACGAAACAGACATCGACATCAATACTCGGAAACCAGTCATTATAGTGGATTATAATGCAACAAAAGGAGTAATTGACACGATTGATCATATGTGCAGAGAATATTCCGTGTCAAGAATCACAAAGAAGTGGTCACTCACACTATTTGATATTGCAGGCATAAATGCTCATGTTTTCTTAGGGAAATGTGGAGGGAAGCGACAAATGCTGTAGGAAGTTTCTCCATAAATTGTCATATACACTAATGGAATTACATCTCAAGGAAAGAGCAAAATTACACTCATTACCAAGCGATATCAGATTCTCAAATATGAAGATGGAAAGGGAAATGAAGTGTCCTCACAGAGCATTAATAGAAAACTTGGCAGATGCGTAAAATGCGGACGCGCCAAAAATACAAGTACAACAAATTATTTGCAACAGTTGCGGCAAATATACATGCAAGTAACAATCGATTTGTACGATACATCTTCATACTGTTTATATGTACAATAAAAAGAATTTCCTTAGAAAGAACTGTATGAAGTAACTTATTTGTTTTTATCTTTGTGTTATATTTCAATTGAAATTGTTTAGACTATTGTTCAGATTATTGTAAATACTTCTAAATATACATCAATTAAATTTAAAATATATTTTAAAGGTATTTTACTTTAGAAAACCTAAAAAAATTGTTGCAGCACATAATGTAACCACATTCGCTCAAGGATTAAGTAATATTTTGTAGAAACATTCCATGTAATACAACGTAAATTACCTTGTGAATTTAAAGTGAGTCCATACATAAATTATTGTAGTGTTTTGTCATAGTGAGACTTCCATCCTGATGGAAGCATGAATTATGATGCGGGAAATTATTGTAGTGAGAGTTCCATTCTCAATGGAAGCAACAGCTTCCAAAACTAGTTCAGTGTTAAGATATTATATGTGCGTCGACTGAAGTCACGTTGCCAACTATTCATGAAACTTGGAAATATTCACCAAAATAGTTCTTATTAATTAATAATTCATTCTACTGTTTTTTTTTACATCGAATGAGAACAATCATTTTGTGATTTTAAAACTTGATAATTAATTTAGTCTGTTGTTTGACTCTTTCTTTAATAAGGGTCGCATTGTCTTCAGTCACGTGATGCGACTGCCATTTCCATTAGAACAGTATTTTCCACAGTTTATGGTGAATTATTCTTGAAAACACCCTGTAAGGTATGAAAATCTTAACATCATTGCGTTTCTATTTCCATTTGCTACGTTTTAGCAGTTTCTTTTTGCTAGAAGTCGGTACTTTTGCCAGAATACCAAAAAATCATGAGCCAACGAAAGTTTCTCCATATAAGCCCATAGTAATTTGAAGTCAAATAATTCAAAATTTTGCGGTCAGAGTATGAAAATTTATTGCCAGTGGATAGAGAATGGTTCATACTATCATTTAAAACATTTTGAGGGGTACTTAAGTCTAGAAGCTCTGGCGCATATAATACCTTAAAAACAGAAAGTGGAGTATATGGCCGACAAATCACTAAAATAATATACTCCATTCTCTAATATTTGCTACTGGCACCCTCATCCCCAGCCTGAGGTGTCTTGCACTGGGTATTATTACTCCAAGCATAAATTAATAATATTCACAGTTATCAATTACCATAATTATTATTCAATATTTTCTATGGCACAATTCTAGATGTCAGCTTTTCAAAATTTGTCTTGGTCCACTAGAATTGGTTCATGTGGTATTCACTACAACCAAATTTTATGTACCTTAAACAAAGGAACTGCAGCACTATGATAAAGCTTGTGATAAAGATATGACATAACTCCAACACTGTAAATACAATGATGTAAAAGAATAAAAATGATAATATATTAACGATGTAACAGAATTCTGTCCTCTGTAAAAGACTAAAAATTTAAAAAAATCAAGGAAATATCATTTGTAGATTATTAAGTACATATCTAATAACTAATTATGTCTTTTTAAGTCCTTCAAATGTTGCAAAAAGCAATTACTTCACTTATTTACAAACATACCATTTCAAAGTATAAGTTGTGATAAATATTTTTCAGAAGACATTAAGTTGCATTATTTTCCTTTATTTTATTATATAGTTTATTACATTAATTCAATAACAATTCTCTCTTCTACAAAAAACTAATTACTAGCTATATGCCTTCATACAAAAAATGCTATAAAAATTTGTACTGTACTTAACTTCCCCAACAAAGATCACTTCAACATTTCATTTCATTCATCACAACAATTTCCAGGAATTGAAGTTATACATACACTGATAAGAACACAGATTAATCTGGATAGGAACATCTTCAACATCGCCAAACATACGGATAACACTCTGTGCTAGAGAACTCAATTTTATTTGAGAAAACACTTTAATGCTTGATTCAAAGCAAGGTTGTCTGCACTGGCAGAACGATACAGTATTAAGATACTGTCGCACCACTAAGGGTAAATCAGACGCAGAATAGCTAACCCTGAAACAATGAGAGAGCACAAAACGTAAGTCAATATTTCATCATTCCATGATCAAGTATATCACACTCCACTCTCTGCAGTGTGGACATGAACCTCCCAACCATGAGGAAAGTATCCAAGAAATACTGCTACTTGGCACAGAATATTTGATAGTGAAGAACAGAAATAATTAAAGATGAAACAACTATTGTTTTAACTCTTGTATTAACAAAATAAAACATAAGACATTAAAATATGATAAAATATTTCAGCCATGTTTCATTTATACAATTGCACAATAACATCTGTAAAAAAAAACAACTTATCTACAATGTGATTATATGATCTCACATAAAAAATCCACTGTAACATACATGGAAATCAAAATACGTTTTATTTTGCTGATTTTGCCTTTTTCACCTGTTTGAGATGTACAATTATTATATTTTAGTACTACTATAAAAAATTAAGTGTATTTGTTATCTCCAGGTTATTTTTGACAAAAAGAATACTTATATGAATTATTATTCAACAAAGGAAACACTTTTATGTATTTGCTTGCTAAACACGTACATGTATTTTTCTAGCGTCATGTATATTCTAGCTCTATGTACTTTTCTAACTTCATATACATTAACTTCATGTATGCATGTATTAATTCAGAAATTGCCGGCTAGATAGCACTGCAAGAAATCACAAGATCCATGATTAGAATCTTGCTATGAAATTTTTTTTGAGTTAACTTTTGACAATTTCTTGGTGTGTCTAGTATTACATAGCAACTGATTTAAACATTTTTTTTATTATTATTAAAAAACCATGGCTGCATTTTATTTTAATAATACATCATTCAGACTGTGTGACTCTTTCATTTCAATAAAGATATACTGTAGGCTTTTCATGTTCACAATTGTTATGCAAAAAAGAAAATGAAAAGACGAACCTTCTGGCAACAATTGTCCTTGCTGCCCATTCCATCAGCGAAGGCACTTTATAACAAGCAAATACTGGAAATTGAACCTTGAAGACAAAAGGGTTTCCAGACACATCAAGGACCCACAATATTTTCATCGTCGATACAGAGCCAGGGAGAAACTCCAGATCATTGTAGGCAGCATGAAGATTTCTAAACGTGAGAACAATATCATTTATAGAATTAAGGAGTAGATGAATTAATGAGTTCTGGTCATTAGAATAAACATGATTCACTGACATTTTGAAAAATTTATTTTCTTTATGCTGAGAGAATAAAGGAATACATGGTTCATACATTGTCGCTAATTACATACAATAATAATTAACATATTGCATACACAAATTGTTTTTCACATAACATTACTACCTTATACATATATTAATTCATCTTTATCCACCTACATCGTCCCATTCGTATAACCATCCATTCATCTACTAAACAATACATATCCATTTAAAACACTCTACACAAGCCGTCACTAACATGCGTCTACACCACTACCCTTGTTATTATGGCAACTCCTGTGACACACCCTATTCACTCGGTGACAACCGTGACTCAACCTATTGCGTCATGCGAGTTAGTCAACCACAACGGTGTTACATTACAATTCATGTATGATATACCATAATCCTAAATAATAATACTTACATTTAAATAATGTAAGTGTTATTATACATGCATTATTTACATATTATTAATTTATACATGCAAGTATGAAACTATGTTTACTCTAATGATCTTAAATAAATGTTTATTTTAATACCCTAAACTCATTAATTCATCTATTTTATTCAATATTGGGGTCAATAACTACTTATCTTAACATCATTCATAGGGTATCATTCCCAAAGCATAATAAAAACTTCATATTCTGTTACACAAATTTACCATGAAGCATGACGAACTACAATATTATTTTTAAATAGATAACTTTATAACATAATAAGATCGTTCAAGGTTAAGTCATGCTAAGCCTGTCAATCTTCACAGAAAACTAAGTGATTCGGTGGAATCTCATCAGCTAGCAGGAGAGAAGGGCTGCTTTCCCAAAATGTTACATTGAAGAAAAAATACACACTTGTGTTGTGAATCATTATTTTTTCTCATTAGTCTCTCAATAAAGTGTATACAATAAGTCTGTTTAGAATTTCACTGTTCTCTTATTTCCTCCAAAATTAAAAGGTTCCTTCATCTTTTGATCTGTCACGAGCAACCATTTAGGCAATTAAAAACTACAAGTTTATGAAAGATAATAGACTCCACAATTCACAGGTTCTTCAGTTATCTTTTAATAACTACTTAACTGCAAGATTTAAAACATAATAGAAAGGACTTAAGAGCTGTCACCACTTACTATAAGTAAACACTTATGTGAACTCTTCTACTCATTCACAACCTAGAAGCCACACTTAAGTCAACATTTAAGGAATCACTCATTGCTATAAGTGTGGGTTGGCATCCACTTAAGTGGACCTTACAAGAATTGCGCTTGCGTGAAACTTGGTAAACATTGTGTTCTAATTTCTTGGTGTAGCATATATCAGCATAAATGCATGATGAATTCGGGAAGTGTCAGAAATTCCACCAATATGTACACTAAAAGTGCTGAGGAGATACATTCGACATCTGTATTGCTTTGAGTTTTTTTTACCACAGGTTCATTCCAGAATACACTTACTTCTTGTACAATGTGAGGTTATACTACGAAAATATATGTTTGAATATTCATATAATTGACATTCTTTAAATGATACAATTATGAGATGCATAGAGTACTCAAGTTGTTCTACAATAACACATTTATAAAGTACAAATGTAAAATTGTCTGAATTTTTAGTCATATTTATGAAATACAATTTCATAAATTTCAATTAATTGTAATAGTAAATTATAATGTAATGATAATTAAGAAGCATTTAAAACATTAATTGAAATATACTCTTTTGAAATTAACATTGTTGTTAACCAAAACTTTTAATAACACAATTTAAATAAACAGAAATTTATTTATTGCNAATAACACAATTTAAATAAACAGAAATTTATTTATTGCACACAAATAATAATAATAATAATAATAATAATAATAATGCCTGCATAATAATAACAATTGTTCCTGCACGAATACAGGAAAAATAAAAAAAGTAGAGCAGCGTCACAAAATGTCACAAATTGCGTCCGAACACAAGGAAACTGAGAACACAAGAATAGCAGTATAGCTAGAACACAAATGAACAGGTTACAATTCAATATCATAGACATAAATATAAGTCTATGGTAAATATAAACAAAGACAGTTGTATGGTGACAGAGGCAAGGAGTATACAGTTCACGAAATAAACAATTGACATCTCACTTTTCTGCACATTGCCAGATGCTACACAGCTATAATTATTTACTTAATTCTGGGATGCACCTAAGTGTTTACTTATAATAAGTGCCGTCTCTGAAATGCAAAACCACGTAAACACTTATTATATAAGTAATTCCTTATGCTATAAGTGGCGACTCTGGAATCTGCTACTTAAAAAAAGACATTAAAATAAGAATTTAAAAAAATTAGCATCATTTGTTATATGAAACACATTGAAGAGATCCAGTTCATTTTCATATCAGATTCCAATATTATTTGTAAAATGTCAAAAACTATTAGGTAATTTGTTCCGTTGAAATTTAGGAAATTTTACAAATTAATTAGTCTTCATCAGTATTAGCACAAGAAGTATGAAGTATTAATAGTATAAAAAATAATAAAAGAAGTGCCCTGAGAAATAGAAGAAAATTGTTGATACTACTAATATTCTCAAAAGTACTTTCATGATAAGTTACCAGATTCTAGAGAATCCACAATCTGCATTAATTATGGCACTCCAACAACGAAAAAGGGATAAAATTGGCTAAATTGTTTAGTCAGAATTGTGTAAACTTATGGAAGGATAGGTAGTATTCTAAAAGTAACTTTTTTATTATTGGGCATTCAAAATATGAATGTCATTATATTACATTACATTGTTAAGGGACGGCAATGTATGCCCAATGCACTTCAACCAGTGTTAATCTATTGTGCTTCCCTTCTTTTAACTTTCCAAGACTTGCTTCCTTTGCGTAGGTCTCCTGTCCAATACTTCCTGGTATTCATGTTATTGCATGAATTCGTAGTTGAAGAGTCTCTTTCTTAAGACTGCAAGTGCTTCAGTCACATAGCAGATGAATACAGTTTCATCCACTTTTTGGCATCTCCTATGTGGGGAATCAGTTGTTCAGCCAATTTTGTGAAGATGTCCTTTTGCTAGTCTAACCGTCCAATGACGTAAATCTTTACTCACATTAAGCAGTTCTTGTCTCTTCTTTAGTGAGCGCTTTGTCCTGAAATCGGTACCCAATACACGTTATGTTTCTTCCTGGTCCAGTTGCGAATTGCCCCACAGGCATGTCCATAGGCCAACCCTAGTCTGGGTTTAGGTTCTATAAAAGTATTACTAGATCCTTCCTTTGGCAGCTTATCTCCGTTATCAATTCTATAGATACCTCTGTGTTCTGGCACACACATCAATTCCACTGAATTATGTGAGGTCAGTGTTAGGTTTCTTAGGTATTCCCAGACTAATTTGGATTGGTTCTGATTTCCTTCTAGGGCCTTTAAAGCCGACTGATAGTCAGAAAGTATAGTGATTCTTCCAGAAGAATAACCTTCTGCCACAGCCAAATATTCCAGTTCCCAGGAGTTCCCAAGGTAGTTTTACCATATTTCAAAATCAGAGTGAGCCAGATTGGTTCATTCTGAATCCTTGTCCTTATTAGTTCCCATTCACTGCAATCAGGATATGAAAAAGTGAATATCTTGTCTTCTGGTCTCTTCGGAATCATATTATCTGTATTTATACGTAAAATATGACTGTGTTCTTTCCCTGGGGAAACAGAGGTGTTCATAGCACAGATTTTTGGTGCCATTACATGTCTGTAAAGTCAAGTCCCAGCCTCACCCTGTATCCAATGATAGAGAAGATGGAGGTCAAGTAGAACTTCCATTGTAGAAGCTGTGTGTGTAGTCCTAAAAGCTCTGATTATACTAATGCAGGCTANTCCAGAAGAATAACCTTCTGCCACAGCCAAATATTCCAGTTCCCAGGAGTTCCCAAGGTAGTTTTACCATATTTCAAAATCAGAGTGAGCCAGATTGGTTCATTCTGAATCCTTGTCCTTATTAGTTCCCATTCACTGCAATCAGGATATGAAAAAGTGAATATCTTGTCTTCTGGTCTCTTCGGAATCATATTATCTGTATTTATACGTAAAATATGACTGTGTTCTTTCCCTGGGGAAACAGAGGTGTTCATAGCACAGATTTTTGGTGCCATTACATGTCTGTAAAGTCAAGTCCTAGCCTCACCCTGTATCCAATGATAGAGAAGATGGAGGTCAAGTAGAACTTCCATTGTAGAAGCTGTGGGTGTAGTCCTAAAAGCTCTGATTATACTAATGCAGGCTACTCTTTGCAGTTTGGAAAGATCTTCCCTGCACATACACCTGTACATTAATGGTAGATCACCAGACTAAAGCGGCATATGCCATAATGTGTCTGACCATTGTAATGTATATCCAATACATTACTTTTGGTTTGTTTCCCTATGATTTTACCACACACAGTTCGAAAAGTCCAAACGGTTCTGTTGACCTTATCAATTGCAGGAGCTGATAGAGCAAATTACTCGAATGCATTGGCTGGTACTACTTAAATTAAAAATGTTACAAATCAAAAATTATACAAACATACAAAATAAATTAAATTTTTAACATCTGAAGTATTTAGTATTTTATACGCTCTTCTAACATAACTGCACATGTTCCATTCAATATTTATATTAAAAGAAATTTAAAACTTAATTACCCCTATCATACAACTACAAAAATGTTACACTAAAAAGCAATTCCTAAGATTTCCGCCCTTTGCGAATCGATCGAGAACATTCATTGGATCAATGAAAATGTCTCTGTGAGCGTGAAGCAACGCCAGTCCTGTTAATCGATCCTCTCCCATTTGACTCCTTAACCCACGAAGAGACTGAAATCTTCTCTCTGGCAATGCTACTTTAATAGGCAGCATTGCCAGAATGCGAAGAAGATCTTGACCCTTGGGAAAATATCTTCATCACACTTCTCAAGTGCATCGAATGCAGTTTTAGGCAAGGCTCCCTGCACGCTCTCTCCGTCCGAGTCTATCTGAAGGGATGCAATTTCTTTCCAGTGAGCCATCCAAATCTGTAGCTCTCCTCTTAATGAACTTTCATATTCCTCTTTCGAAACCCCAAAAAAGCCACTGAAGTGCTTCAACAGAGCTTACTTCTTGTGAGAAATTTGAGTTGCTCACAACTAAATAGTCTGACATACAAATCTGTAAGTTGTAGAGATTCAAGGTCTCCTCTGGAAATTGACACTTCAAGTCTTCTACTATGGACTCGAAGATTGGTATATACACTGACAGTCTGAAGTAGGTTTCTGGGTCCTATGTCAAATAGTTCACCCATTTTTTCTGTTTCTTAGGTACCCTTGGTATAACTATGTTTGTTTCAGCTCATTCAGCAATGGTTTTTGCCTCTGGGAACAATACTTTAAATTCCTCTTCTGATTTTTCACACTTTCTAGACAATGTTGTCACGACATTGATAAGGTGAATAAGTATGTGTTTCAAGTTGGTGGTTTTTTGAAGAAATTTGCAAAAAGGGTTAGTAAAGGAAACTACATCACACATACACATTAAAGTAACAAAAAATGAACTGCTGAAAAGGGTAGATAGTAAGCTTTGGCTTTTGAGACAGCTTCAAGCTCTTGCCATTGAGATGGATTCTAAATGGAGCATACAATTTCTGGAAATTTCAGTTTAAAGTGCAGGAACAATGTTTGACATTCAACCCACCTTGTTTTGCAAACACCTTGCAACTGTCCCCAACATGATATTTGAGAACCTGGTTCCTTTTAGATGAAACCTTAAAGAATGACACAGTTTCGCAGATGACGCCAGTGGTGATCCTTACGGCCTGCACTTGATAGAGATAAATGATTTTGATAGAGATAAATTTAAACTGTGATTAAAGCACGGTGACCTACAGCATATTTTGCTTTAGTTTGGACTTGTTGGACAGCTCCTTTTGCTTCTGATATCATGACACTGCAGCCATCTGTGCCTATCCCAACACACTTTCTTACATCCCAAGATAGGTCCTCAAGTACATGTAACGCAACTTGCCCTGGTACTTTTCCTGAAAGCACTATTTCTTCATTTTCCAACTTCTGAATTTGTTCACCATCCTGCATTTCTTCATTCAGAAAGACATATTCAATGAATTTAATAAAATCCTCTGTAGAACAATGGATGTAATGAATCATGAGGCACATTTGTGATGAATGGGAAAGATACATTGTTTTGTCAAGATTACACTAAAATATTTAGCTTGAAAAATTTTCTGCTTTATGATGTCCAGTATTTCATCACCACAACACTGTATTAAATCATTTTGCGTGGACTTGCTAACATAAGTTAACCATGATAATAATGTTTAAAGGTGTTCTTCGAGGTTACTGTTTCTTGATTGAACATGAAATCTAAGAAGTTCATGGTTCCTTCTTCTTCGTCATTGGAGAGTCCAATGCTTCCATCATCCCTGGGACCCCTAAGTGGAATGTTCTGCCTACCTAAAAATATTATGGACTTGATACTTGGCTTTAACCTTTCCCTATTTTCATTTATCGTTTCCTGCCTATAAGAAGAAATCTGATTTACTACCTCTTGTGAAGGGTTATGGTACGACCTTCGGAAGTTCAACCCTTTTTTCACCGCCTCCTTGTGATATTCACACTGCTGTGAGTTTCTAAATCTCCATCTTTGCCTAGGAGTTTTGCAAACATGGTAACAGGTTTAACCATGATTTTTTTAAGGGCCATAGCTTTATGAATACCCACTGATGATGCAAAAAATGGACAATATTTACAATACAGACCTTTGGCACTTGGAGAGTATAACAACCAATTTGAATCGTGTATCAGTTAAGTGGTTTCTACTGAGATATCTTTTTCAGATTTGCCTCTTAGTATGTTCTGAGAAAGGAAAATGGTAACCCTCAGGTGGCGTACTGTCTGCTTCTAAAAGATGATACAAAGTGTGATCATCAGGTTTTTTACCAATTAAAGATGAAATGTCAATGGTCAAATAATCAGGTATAGACAGGTTATTTTGCATTCCAAGATTGACTTCAAGCTGGATGTTTTTGCATTCTATTTGATTTGACGTTCTCGCCTCTATGTTGGTACCAAAAGAAGTGAACAGAGTTGCATTGTTCGAAATTCCAGCAGGAATCTGTGCGAAATCATTTTTGCTGTGTTTTGCTGCAAAAAACTTGACTTCCGTTTCTCAGACTTCCCTTTGATGTAATTACCTGCAAAAAGTGCTTTGCATCAAATATTGTAATTCTCTCAGTAAAAGTAAAAGTTTGTACAATGTTTTGGAGATAAAAAAATTTTTAATTTTCCTGTTATCTATCTAATATACATAAAGCTGAGTGTGTCACTGACTGACATAAATTATGAGGCACTTGATGGTGTCATGAAAAGTTGATCGAGTGCTCTTTAAAAGCATCTCAACAACAATTGTGGATCTAATTTTAGTCACATCCTGTAATTTTGACTTCATTTTCAAAATTCAAAAAAAGTATTTATATTGAATCTAGCAAAAAGTTGCCCCATTTTGAAAATTTTAAGCCATAAAATACTTTTTTTACACAAAAAAAGTCAAGGAAATGGCAGAAGAGGAGATTTCAAAAATATCCAATTCTGATTAATTATACACGAAAATCAATTTTAAAACCACTTTATTTGTTAACACAATTGGTACAATATCATCTTCCCCCACATTCATATTTCAAAAATATTTAGTTTTCGAGAAATATAGAAAAAAGGGGAATCTTCATATTTTCCATATATCTATGTAAGTATCAATTATACAGCATTTCAATTGAAGTCAAATTACACTTAAGAAAATAATCTATCATCTTTACAGTAGGTTGACCTTTTTGAAGAAATATAATTTGGAATTCGAAATTGATTTTCTTGGTGTGATCGAAAAAAAGAGCCAGCCCTGCCAAATTGGTACCGAGGAGTCTGCAGACATGTGGCGACCTTTATTGCTAGGGCTAGAATAGGCCGTATTGTGACAAATAGTTACCTATTAAGGTTCCATCTCGCGGAATTGGAGACATGCAACAAATGCGGATTAGAAAAAGAAACATTGGAACACATATTGTTGAAGTGCAAACCAGAGAGTTCAGCTGGAGCCGCCCTTAAAGCGGCTCTTAAAAACAGCACTGACCCAATGACAGATATCCTGAGAAAGAAAGAACACTGGGCACTGGCAGCGGCAGTGTACCACGGTCATCGAGTCATCGGAGTCACCTGACACTGTATGCTCTAAGAGGAAGAAGGAAGATGATCGAAAAAAATTGAAGAATCTCATGACTATTTTCTATGGCATGTGGGGTGTTATTTTATTCGTAAAAATTTACTGAGTTTGAAAATGTTTCTTATTTTCCTTTAAAAAGATTTTCGTGATGGATATTTATAAATTAAGAGTATGGAGTGATCTTTCAAACTGTCTAAAAGCAATTGTAGCTCTAGATGGCCATGGATATTCGAAGCTGATGAAAAAAAAAACCAAGGTATCGTGGAGATGTGTGGATGACATGTTGTTAAATCATTCTTATTGAATTCTTCTTCTTAGCGTGCTTGTCCGTCTCAGACACTGGCGATCAACATGGCTATTCTGGCTTTATCCTTTGCAATTCGGAACAATTCTTCAGAACATTTGTTGAACCAGGTTCTAAAGTTGTGGAGCCCGGAAATTCTCCTTCTGTCAGGAGATCTTTTTCCTTCTATTTTTCCTTGCAGGATACGTTGAAGCAGCCCATATCTTTTTTGATTCCTCATAATGTGACCAAGATATTGCAGTTTACAACAATTTATGATGTTGATCAGCTCTGGTCTTTTGTTAACCCGGCGTAGAACCTCTAGATTTGTAACTTTACGAATCCATGATAATCTCAATATTCTTCTGTATAGCTGTAGTTCCAAGGTTTCAAGTCTAACAGTAGTTGCCTTTGTAAGTGTCCATGTTTCTATGTCACACAAGAGGACTGAGAACACATAGCACCTGAGTAGCCGCATTTTGGTGTCCATGGTAAGGTCGTGGCTTTTGAAGACTGAGCTCATTGAATTGAAAACACTCCTCGCCTTTCCAATGCGACACTTTATCTCTTGTGAACTGTCCCACGCTTCGTTAATGATGGTACCCAGGTACAGACACTGTGAAACTCGCACTATTCTATTGCCATCAATGTACAGATTCACCCCTCTTATGTTCTTCTTGCTGATTATCATAAATTTTGTTTTATTTGTGTTGATATCCAGGCAGTATTTCTTGCTTGTATCAGAGATTTTGTTCATCAACTTCTGCAGCCCTTCCACTGTATCCGCAAACACAATAGTGTCATCTGCGTAATGCAAATTGTTGAGTTTGACACCGTTCACTGAGATTCCTTTGTCCATGTCAATTAATGCTTCTTTGAATAGGTGTTTGGAATAAAGGTTAAATAGTATCGGTGATATTATACAACCCTGCCTAACCCCTTGGCTTATTCTCACTTGCTCAGATTGGTCTTGATCTATTCTTATGACTGCAGATTGGTTCCAGTATAAATTGAGAATTACTCTTAGATTTTTTCCATCAATTCCTGTATCCCTTAGTACTTCTATCATATGATCATGTTTCACGTGATCAGAAGTCTTCTGATAATCAATTAGGCATGCAAATACATAACAGTTGATGTCCCTACATCTTTGGATCAGTACCTTTACACTAAATACTGCTTCTCTTGTGCCAACTGCCTTTACAAACCCAAATTGGTTGGACTCTATCTGGTCTTCACAAATTCTGTATATCCTCTTGTGTATCACTTTAAGAAACAGTTTTAGCAGATGGCTCATTAAACTGATGGTACAGTAATCCCCACATACTTTGGCATTCGGTTTCTTAGGTAAAGCAATGAACTCTGATTTTATCCATTTTGGAGGTATTTTACCCTTGAGTAAATGTGGTTGAATGTTTCTGTAATCATTTTTACTTTTTCTTCATTGAGCAGTTTGCGAAATTCTGCTTGTATGCCATCTGGCCCAGCTGCTTTCCCTTCCTTCATTTGGTGTATGGCCACTTCCACTTCACTTACTAAGATATCTGGTCCCATTGTGTCTAACATCTCTGGTTCTTCTTGTCTCCTCATATCATCTTGAAACAACTGTTCCAGATATTTCTCCCATTCTCTCTCTTTTTCTTCCTTTTTGACCTTACCACTGTCATCTACTAGCTTCCCACTGTTTGATTTACAGTATTTTCCTGTTGCCTCACTGACCTTCCAGTGCACATTGAAATCATCATATCTCTGATAAAAAATTCTATTTCTGTACATAATTCAGCTTTTTCCTTCTCTTTGGCTTCTCTGATCTTCTTTCTGATTGTATTCTGTATTCCACCATATTACCTTTTCTCTTTCTCCTTTCTTCCATTAAGTCCAGAATCTCACTTGTCATCCAAGTTTTCTTCTTTCTAAGGTCCGGCTTCAAGTATTCTTCTTTAACTTCTTTTAGCACTTCTTGTAGTTGTGTGAGTTTTTCATTTGTGTCGTCAACATTGTCTCTCAATTTATTGTTTAAATCTGTCTTGACTGTCTGCTGTATGGCAGCATCCTTCAACTTTCTCAGATCATATTTTTGTGTTGTTTTGGGGGAAACGTACTTCATTCTGATTTTGAAATTTGCGACAAGTGGGACATGGTCTGATTGTATTTCTGCTCCAGGATATGTTTTCACAGCTGTACAACCATTTCTGTATCTCTTGTTCACTAGCATGAAATCAATCTGGTTCTTCACAATGTGTCCTGGTTTGTCCATGGGTGATTTTCATGTATATAGCCTACGTGGTGGTAATTTAAACCATGTATTCATCACCACTAGTTGATTTGTTTCTGCAAATACTTCCAAGTCATCTCCTCGGTCATTTCTATCTCCGAAACCAAAGGGTCCGATGGCGTTTGATGTTCTGCCTGCTCCAAGTTTTGCATAAAAATTGCCCATGACTTTATTGAGATCTTCTCTTTTCAGTTTGTTCAGAATCTGATTTATACTGTTGTAGAAATTTTCGACTTCTGCATCCAGTTTGTCAGCTGTAGGAGCATAGACTTGAATAATGTTAAAATCAACTGGCCTTGCTTTGATTTGAACTAACATAACATGTACTGAGACTGGAATAATGTTGTCAACACACTTGTTCATTATAATTCCTACTCCATATTCATGCATACCATTATCTGTGCCCGAGAAGTAAACTCAGTAATCGTCTATGTTGATGTTTCCAGATCCTGGCCATCGCATTTTGCTTACTATCTATTTTCATTCTTGTCATCTCCTTTATTGCATTGTGTATCTTTCCTCCTTGACTCATCATTTTCATGTTCCATGTTCCGATTTTGACTCTATCTTTATATCTCAATTTTTCTATTTCTGTGCTTGTAACTGCCCCTCCCAAAGATCCGATTGAGGAGCTTACTCCGGATGCTAATTTAGCTGCAAGCATAGCCATAGTGATTACTAGAACATATCCATTTTGGATCTTTAATGAAGTGAATGTCCAATGTGCTTTCTCATCCTTATGCCGTTGACCGCATTCTGCAGTTCATCCGCCTTCGGGGCCAATTTCTCAACTCCAGGTCAAAAGATTGCCCTACTCTTGTTGGCTCATCCACCCAAAGCTGTTAGCCAAAAAAGAGTTGAATCACTTATCCCGGTGATCGTTTGGTTGTACAAATATTATTTCCTGAATACTGGGCTGCCTCCTCCACAATATACACTGTTCCAAAGTCCATCTTCTCCGCTGTAGATTCCGTTGAGGTCTTCACTCGTAACCCTGAGCTGGGACCCTTTCCAGATGGTACACACCGGACCAGTGTGCTCTGGGACTCACATAGGCAGGGACGCCACTCCCTGGGCAGGGCTGCCTACGAAAAGGGTCTCTACCTACTACCTACAATAGATGATATACCCGAGTTTATTGTTAAATTTTCGTCCCACGTTATATTAAATTCACTCATAAATATTTTTAATTGTTCCTTATCGGAAGGGGTGTTTCCTAACATTTAAGAGAGCTAAAGTGAAACATTTTCCCAAGAAAGGAAACAAACATAATAAGGGAAATTATCAACCAATATCTCTACTACCTATTTTCTCAAAAAAAGAGTCCTATAAGCGTCTTCTAGGGTTTTTATCAAAAAATAACATTCTCTCTGACGATCAACACGGTTTTAGAAAATCTTTTTCCACTACAAGCGCCATATTTTATTTCTTAAACGATGTTACCACATCTCTTGACCGTGGAGAAAATCCTCAGGGTGTGTTTCTTGACTTATCCAAAGCATTCGATTTCATCGATCACGATATTCTCCTTTCGAAATTGTATTCTATAGACATTCGTGGACTTCCATATCAATAACTAACTTCTTATTTAAAAGATAGATATTAACAGGTCGAAATATCCTATACTAAAAATA
>NNCF01128493.1:19560-34636 GCA_002313205.1 Laupala kohalensis | reverse complement strand
AGCGATAAATGGAAAAGCGCGATAATCGTGACAGGTAGTGTATATACGAGAGGCTAGAAAACAAACACAACAATAACTGACACTTGCGGATCTCCATAGCAACAGCGTATGTAAAAGCAGAATGGTTCATAATTAATAAGCAATAATTATTACTTATTTATTTACACTCCACGGACACGAGAAGGAAAAATTAATTGCGCAAACTATGTTTTTAGCAGATCGTGTTCAAGTGAGGAAACCCCATTCACGCGCTCGGAATCCGTGTTGTTTCAACTCTCCATGTGGACGCTTCATCCTATCCGCTATGTCGATCCCCATGGCCCTGAACAAGCAAGGGATTTTGCCCTTGGGATGATCCCCTTCCATATTCCTCTTCGTTTGTCTTCCGCTTGTCGAGTCACTGGTTCCCTCGGGAAGTCAGCGATCCTGTTTTGCTGGATTGCTGCACCTTAATTCTTCCCATCACCGATCAATTTCCAGTCTTTCTGTGGAAACCAATGGAATGTCCAAGGAGCTGAGTAACGGAATTCTACATTGTTGTATTGAAACTTGAACCATAATAACGGTGTTCGAAAAAATTAAAAAATCAGGAATTGTGGAAGATTTCTTCCCTTGAAAATAAATACAGAGGTTTATTGCAGTAAGCTTTACGAAGAACACTACCTGTTTTGAATGTACGAAAAAACTATTCGTCTGGTATGAACAAGGACAATAATTTTGGACCATCTTCAATTAATTTGTAAGACAGAAAAATATTATCCAAACGTGTAACAATTATAAGTTAAAATCGGAAATATCTCAATTGCACAAAATATGAAATTATCAGAGGTAACTGGTGTGTATTACGAATATGTAATTAAGAATGACCATACGTTGGAAATTTTGAGAAATATTGAGATAAGAATATGTGAATGTTTCAACTCCTTGATTTGTGGAGGAATGCTGATGAAACTCACATAAGATTACCAGTTCCTTTCACCAGACACCTTAATTTTTTCTATTTACATCGGAATTCCAGAATCCGAAATTTTGTTGATCCAAACAGACAGTGGTTCCATAAAGATCGTGTGCTCCCCGTCTGCCGTGAGTCTGAAATCCACGAGGTGCGGTATCTCACGACCTCAGACGTACGAGCTACAATCTTGAATTCCCCAAGAGTGCTCGTGTGCTCATGTACTCGGGGCTACAAAACAATAGGACGAGCGCTGGTCTCCCCACACGGTCTTACTGGACACTATATCGCGCAATACAAAGAAAACAGGTCTCAAAAATATAATTCGATAAAAATATAAGTGTAATATTAGGATATTTTTATATCGGAGTGAAAACTAAAACATATGTTTACTGGTTGTTTGTGAAAAATATGTGTATTTTGTTTAGGTGTAGTATAAAAGTAAATTATAGGGATCCTCGAACATTAATATAGTCAAACGAGTTGTATCTGAAGACGCAGCGCGTAATTTGGTTTCATGACTCGAGGAAGTTCGTGAGAGAGACGCGTGACAGTTGAGGTTCAGAGTAGTGAGAGAATGAGAGGGTGAGAGAGTGAGAGAGTAGGGAGAGAGGGAAAGTGGTTAGAGACTGTGAGGGCGCTGCGGTCGCTAGAGATCGATAGACGCACACAGGTGGTTTTCCATCTCTCTCTCTCTTTCCATTCCAGTGGCGAGTGTTCTGACCCAGAGAGTTTGCATTAAGACATTCCACAAAGGTCTTCTTTAAATATTAACAGACATAAAAAAATCAGTAGCACAGTAGTCACTCGGGATTCAAGTGCCATTTTTCATTAATTTTTCATAACTTTTGTATAATTCTCTTTCCAAAAATATAAAAGAAAAAAAAAGAATCTCTTTAAATCCACGGTTACAATCTTTTTAATGTGCTATTGTTTCTAAAATGTGAAAGAATTAACAGATTTTAATGAAAGAAGTTAATGAGAGTTTCAATTTCCTAATAAATATTGTTTTTCCACATGACTTCGGATGATGTAAGTGATGTTAATATCTCTTATACTTAATCACACCATAGTTATTGTACTCTAGATATTTATTTAATTCCTTTTTAATGCATGTTGATTTTGCTCCATTTGTTTATTAATAGTTTATTTCTAACTGTTCGCAACCTTGGCACTTTGGTTATGTACATTATCTCTGTAGCCCGATCCAGGCCCTGGTTTTTCTCCGGTTTTTCTCCGGGTAGTGGCGGATTTTCCTTGGACAGGAATGTCATTAAAACCTTTGTTTTATTATCTGCAATTTTTACTGCGCAAATATTTACAATTCATGTTGGAATAATAAATGAATAACTACGTATTTATTAAATAATTTATTTTATAAATATTAAATCCACCACTGCCCTTGAACACTTAATCAGAATTGATTGGATGGTCCCTTGCTTGCTTCCGGAGAGTAACTTACTTTATTTCCCTACCCCCACCCCACCCGTGGTCATACGCAGTTTACTACTGCTTTTTTGACAATAAAGTTTATAAGTCTCTCATATTATTGTATCGATTTTATTAAGTCCCAGAAAGCTCTCTTGAGTATTTCACCTCCAAACGCTCTTTGGATCTTCACCTCTCTGCCTCGCGCTGCAAAACAATCGCTTCCTCTCGGACACCGACAATGAAACGTCTTTGTTTTTCCGTAGCGTCCTTGTGCGAGGGGCGGAGGGAGCGGGTCTCCACCAGGTTGGAACTCCAGATACGTCAGTAAAAATCATAGAAACCCGTAAATTTGGGCATAAATTATATCTGAATTTTTAAACAGTAAAATATATAATAGTTAATCTTATAAATACATAAAACTGAAATTTCAGTTCTTCATTTTTTCTCCTTGGGGCTCTAGGGCTCGCCACTTCATATAATACATCGTAGCGTATACGATATTCACTGATAGACATGCACAAAAGTTTGTGTGCGAGGGCAACCAAAGCCTTTTTTTCGTGTTCGAGAGGAGTGAGGTTTAAAAAAATCCCGGGTCTCGTGAGGTGTAGGTACGCCACTGAACCCAATGCTTTCGTTTGACGTAAATTAGGTGATGCGCGATTTTTTAATGCTGCATAGTTAGTGTCGGGTTTAAATGGAATTCTGATTGTACACACAATTGAGTCAAGAGCTACACACTAAAATGTTTTTCCATTAAAATTTGTCTCGCTTGGCAGTTTATTATGAGAATGATTTCAGGGCTGTCCACCAAACTGCGAGTCTACGAGTGATTTGATCAAAGGCAAATTGATATTGTAGACCCTGAACGAGGAGTATGGAATAAATAATTTACGATAGCTTATGATCAGATGGATTAATTAATTTCTTCTACTCTTCAAGATCTCTGATGGACAATCTTCCCAGATATCAATCGGAACGAAAGCAAGAAAATTCTTGTAATATTCCAATTTCATCTTCAAAAGGGTTTCATTTTCACATAAATATTTTCAACGATAATACACGGCCGGGGTTAGAGTCCTTGCGCGCCTTATAAAAATCTTACAATGCGTCGTGCATACTAGACGCTTGTATAAATTTAAAAAAAAAAGACTGTACCCTTATTTGATTATTAACATTTTTATTGGTCAATATAGTCATAATTATTAGTCATTGTATCCACTCTCAATTAAAGGGAATAGTAACAAAAATTATATATATATATAAAAGGATTACGGTCATTTGGCAAGTAATTAATATCGAGGCCATGTAATAGCAGTGATTGCGAACAAATGTTTGAAGAAATAATATTTACACTTATCATTAAGAATTATACCCGAAACCTACAATTGATAAAATGTTTCATAAAGAAAACTCACTTTTGCCAGCTCCGCTTCCACTCAGTTATAGTTCAGCTTCCGCAAGTTTGATTAAAACCTTTCTGCGACTCTTCTTCGCGCAATTCGAAACCCAAACACGTGATTCCTCGCATTACCATCAACACATTGAGTTTGCTATTAATTGAGATTGTCCTTCAGAAAAACGGAAAACAAACCGGGTTTGTTCTCGTTTTCCTGATCCTTTTTTTATAGACACTTATTATTATATCATTTTTTCAGAAGTCATTCAGTCACACCCTAAATATATACTGATTTCTTAGAAAATATTTGAACAGTAATTAAAAGTTTTTTTTAATTGAAAGGACAACTACCCAATAAAACAATAGACTTGAGCTTATGGGATTACCGTGTACCTCAGTATTAAGACATCTCAGATGTTGCACTTCAAAGACAGCGCGAGTGTCACGCCAGCCAATAGTAAATTATTCCGCTCTGGTGATCAGAACGCATGGCTGCGGGATGTGAACCCTACCCCCCACTCTTCATAAAGCTAACCTCTAGAAAGAAACAAGGGGAAAAGCTCACTTTGCTTTCAACTCGCTCCCTGATACTCACGCAGTCAGTAAAATAGGAGAACAAGGGTGGAGGAAGGAGTGGTGGTTCTCGCTCTGTGGAGAGAACACCTTGTTGTGGTGTCGAGGCTTAACTAGCGGGAGCGATTTCCGGAGAGGCCCGAGCATCCTGATGAGAGGTCGGCGCCTCAATAACGAGACGATAAGCGAGATACGAGAAGCCTAGAATCGAGGATGTTAGTAAGAACACGAATATCTAATTTGTATGGTAATAATTGGTCAATGTAAGGGTTTTTGCCAATATAGTATTTGTGTTTTTATAATAAATTGTTGTTTGTTGATCCAAAGGACTATTGATCCCTTTTTGGTTTATTTAAGCCCGTAAGTTTAAGAATAATCAATCGTTGGGTTAGATCGTGGCACAGTATCCTAGTCTAAAATTTTCATATTCCTACCATAAAATTGCTGATTAAATTTTCTTACTTAAGATTAATTACAAAATGTGAATATTGTATATATTTACTACCTAGAGTTTTTTGTGTACCCAATATCAGTAATCAGTATCTAGCTGCTGTACTTTTTGAAAGTGAGCACACGATGTCAAAATGTTCTTCAATTTTATTTGAGCATTTAACTGAGATTGGGTATCTATAGTAGTTCTTCAACAACCTGTATCGATCAAATCTTTTTCCGTATTCAAGGAACATAACCAAACCGAACATTGCCATCTTCTCTATCGTAATGTCTTTATAGGATGCTCCAGCGTATTGCCACTTAAGTACCCCCTATTACTTCTTGAATCTCACTCGCCGCATTTTCGGTCGTTACCAATACCGCATTCTCATGGAATTGTCTCATTCCCATTTGGTTTCGTAATTTAATATTCGATTTGTTCTGCGTCATACGCTAAAATGGATTTCTTGAGAGTAGATTCGGGGATATCCAGAGGAAAGGAACCACTATGGCAATTGACTGTTCCCTGGCAGGAAATGGCGACGGTAACATTTAACTAATTGTCCTACTGGCAATTAGACCCTTACATGTCGGGTGACTTGCCTCTGGAATCGCCATAAACGTGTTAACATCGTGTTTGCGTGTTTATTTACACGCTGTCTGGACTTGGACGAGTTCATTTGCACATCGTTTGCGACAGAATCGCTTTTAAGCACACCTGTTAGTTGCAAGTGATTGGTGATGTAATTATATTTCAATGTTCGGGTCTCCAGCACTCTCTAATTTACTTTGTTATTCTGCTATCTTGTTGAATCTGTGAAGTAAATTGACGAAATAATTAACCAGTGATTATGCATCCCTTTAAGTTTATTAGTCTCAATTGAAAGATATTAAAGAGGTCCTGTACTCTAATATTTGAAATACAAAATATTTATTTTAGCAAGTATGTATACATAAATGGATCCCGTTTAAAAAAAACATATGACTAAAAAATACGGAATAAATGTGTCAAGTACGTCAACTTATCTATTTAGATAGTTCTTATGATCAAGTCATCATACTTCTGTTGAATTGAATAAGACAACAATTTCCTTGTCAGTTTTAGTATTATTGTAGTTTTATGTTTTAAATAAGTTAACAGCTCTATAAAATGTATGACAATCAATAGCTAGCAATCAATCATTTTAAAATACCACGAACATTAATTTGAAACGGTTTCCTTAGATATTTCATGGGAGGTCCCTTGAGCACAGTCCTGAATGAGCGAGAAGTGGAAGAGCTAGAAATGATTTTCTTTGTGCTACTGAACTTTAACAGGATGCAGATTAGTTGATAACAACATAAAAATCCAAGATACTTCATTTATTTGGAATCACTTGAAGTGCTAACCACGTATCTGCAGACAAGAATAGTTCCTATTCCCCGGAGACTGGAGTTCCTATTTAAAAAAAGCTAGGATTGGACTCAAAATTAGTACCCTACGCTTTGATAAGGTGTTTCGTGTATTTCTGGAAGAGTCCAACTATGAGGGTATAATATTATGACAGATTCTTCGAAATAGAATCGGTTGTGATTATGAAGAATTTTAAGAAATCATACAGTTTTGGAACAGAACCTTTTTCGGACATTTTGCCAATGTTACAAAATACGCAAAAAGTTTACCACGGTTTTGTACGTGATAGACGTAACAGCGGTTGTTTTTTTATTTATACGTCGAGATTTGCTTCCTTTTAATTTTTCAAGTTCGCTCGTATTACTAGGGGTGAAAAGAGTAAGCCGTAATTTCTTTTTTTCTTTTTTTTATTCATACTACATGTGCTCTTTCCTTTTCTGAAGATTGGCCTCGGTTCCTCGATTTAACGATTATCGAAACAGTAAAATCTTTGACTTTATTGCGGAGGAAAGTTTACTAATAGTACCGGTTATGGCGCTTCTAATCCTAGAGGCTACCTGTAAGTCTGTATCTCGTTGCAGGGATAAAGTTTGCTCACTAAATAGCCTCGTTCGTATCAAGGCGCCCTGGAGTTGCAATCGCGTCTTAACGTGTAGGTTCCCTGCGGAAGACCTTCCGAAGTGGTCGATCACCACTCACCGCACCGAGGAATCGCTCTCGATTTAACGGTTCGTGCAAGGGAACTAGAGAACGACGTAGACTTACGTAGATCCAGCGCTCTCTGCTGTGGGGTGTCCGCGATGACAAGAGACTGTTTGGTATCACCCTATCTCTCGCCCATTCTGGCAAACCGGGTTTTTCTCCGTTTTTCCTTCGGGTAGAGGCGGATTTCTTATACAAGTTCTCTAGGTTTTTGTTTAGGGGCGTGTTTATCGTAACAATAAATCGTGAATTTAGTGTTTTTTCAACTCTTATGATTTTTAAACATAATTCTCAGAATAATCTACAGTTCGATAATAACTTGAACATGTAAATTTACAAACATATTTGCGTTAAATTACAAACATATTGACATAATATATGTATTATAACTCGCAGCTAACTTTTTATCTTATCTAGGAACTTTTGCTTAATTTTTTTTAATCCGCCTCTGCCTTAGGGTCCTTGATCGGAATTGATGGAATACATCCCTTACTTGCTTCCTTGAGAGTAAATTAGTTTATTGTCCTCCACGTGGTCATAAGCAGTTTGTAGTGTTTTTTGACAATAAATTTATTATTATTATGTGGCGGAAAGGTATTGTGCGCAACAGTCAGCAGATAGAGAAGGGAATAGAGTTCAACCATACAAAAGTTGATGAGCGAGTGAGACAGAGATCTCGAACTTCGTTTTCCCCTTAGGACAACCGGTACATAAGATCGCTGGGTCTACATCATATATTCGTGTATGGCGAACCAAACCGACAAGAACTATGGTTTTTGTCCTGTTGTACATCCTAACACTTAAAATGTAATTTTTACAACAAAGTATGCTATTGTGAATAACATGAATTTTTCTTTTCTTTTCGAATTTTAAATTTAGTTGCATCACCGAAAAATATCGACGTGTGCGATTTCTCGATTTAAAGATGTAGAGAAATTTCAAGGGCCTAAATAGCCACATCGCTACAAAAATATTTTTACTTATACATTTTGTATTTTTTTTTTCGTATTTTACAACATGATGAGGTTCAGCCATGAAACCTAGAAGGTATTGGGGCTAATGTTACATTTTCAGGAAGCCTTGACAGAATTGGCGTTGCTCTCGAGTGGGTCAGGAAGGTGATTTTAGACCAGTACACAACCACAACCATCAAAAATAATAAGAGACACTTAATTTTGATCGAGCCAGTAGAAACAAAAGTATGATTTTCAAAAAAAAAAAAAAAGTTATTTAAATTATTAGAGACGTCAATTGGTGTGCTAAGACTGATTCTCATCGAGAGAGAACATATTATTAAAACGTAAGAAACTAAAATTGCGACTGCGTAATTGTTATATCGCTGCGTCGTCCATCCTCTATCGGGATCGACAATATTTAATGTTCCATGAAAATCCAAAGCTCGTTTAATTTGCGCTCTCAAACATGCAGCATGAGTGAATAGGCGTTTTCATTGCTTTGAACTTCCGTGCCATAATTTATGACTGAGGTAATGCTTGTACAAGCGTTAACCTAGAATTATGTTTACTCTCCAATAATTCTTTGAACCGGAGGCGTGTCCTGTGTCCCTATACAGTTCGCCCCTCCGTCGCACTCAAACCCGTAGCGACGAGAGCCGACGCCTATAGTTGCCCCACGCACGCGGGTCGAGGAACACAATGCTTTGTACGTAACATATGTCTACCAACTTGATTGTATTACGAATATAATAGAGCGCCTTCATTGATGTGTCAAATTTAATAATGTGTAGACCACGGTCAATTGATTCGTGGATGTATGATATTAAATGGATGTCGTTGGTATAAAATAAATATACATTCAAACACATCGCATTAGTACATTTAAAAGAGGAAATGCTTTATTATTTCCACCAGGAAGTACATGTGAATGATTTGTTTTTAAATTAATGTGACTGTTGTACTGATTAATGGACTCCGACGATTTAAGCCTTGGGGAAGAATTTCCTTCAAAAACATTATATGATTAGAATTATTTATTATTTATTTGAAATAAAATGAATGTTTGTATGAATTTTTAAAAAAATACTTAGTTGATCCTCACGAATTTACAGGATATTTTAACTAATAAGGACCTCATTTGACTTGGAAGAATTTTTTCGATTGTTCTGTAGATTGAAACATAAGAAATAATTAAATCTTGTTCAATATATTGTTAAAAATGTTTTATATTTACGATTTTTTAGCACAAATCGTAGGTCTCAAAATCTGTTTAAAAAAGGATTAATTCTGGAGATAATTGTTCAACAATAGGAAATTTTAGAAACTGCAAATTTTGGGGATACCTCAGGGAAAAATATTATGGATAATTGCGCAATATATTTTTATAGATATCACTATTAAAATTTGATATACGTCTACTTTTAATTATCTTATAGAAATTTTCGGATCCATTTTCTTTTGGTTCTAAATGTAATTCTAAAATACCATGATCAATATCTTGGAGTATTTAAAACTTCTGCCTCCAACCTTATATTAGTGAAATCAATTAATGTTTCAGAAATACTTGTAATTCTTGTGTTTTCTTTCACTCTTCCACAAAACCTCTTGATTCCATTATATATTGAGTTTTTCTTTCCTCTCACCACTTAATTTATTAATAATAAATAAATAAATCCAAGACGCAGGAGGGGGCGTGTTACACGGGGTTTCTTAATGGACATCTTAATTTCTAAATATGGACATTGAAAATCTAAGCTTGCTTTCTACAATACGTCACTGTTAGATGAAAAAGAATCACTCTGATCGTTACTTAATAGATACCAGTAACGCGAAGACAGTATAAGAGGCTTTGAGTATCTGAAACACAAAACAATAGGTGGATTAAAAATATTTTCAATCTATATAACAGTCACAAAACATTTCAAGTCAAAGAGTGTACTTGCGTAAAATTGAACCATTATTACGAAAACTACACCTTGAAAACTTTTGCAGAAGAAATTGTTTATGTATAATTTAAATTCAAAAGCACCAATAAACGTTTTCTTAAGTTTGTCGTTTGAACCATCTTGGGGTGTGAGTGAACAACTCCAAACACACCTGTGAGACGGTTATCCTAAGGCGAAATGAAGATGGAGTGGAATGAAATGCTTCGATGTTGTTCTTGGTGGTCACCCATAGCTTTCCTCAAGTACAACATGCGACGAAGACACCCATTCGGTACCGAGCATTCAATACACTTCCATTCACAAATTTATTCTTTATTGTGGCGTAGCCAGTTAATGCCGAGGCAATAAAGGTTTTGAATAGGGAAAAAAATGGTGTAAATCTAATTTTTTCACCAGAGATAGACCATTTCCAGGATAATTTTAACAAAAGTAACTAAGATTTGATTTTTCAAAATTTACAAAAAATTTACGTAAATATTTTTTGATGTTACGGAGATCTTGATGTCGTTTCCGTACGACAAGAATTAATCAGAAGGCAGAATTCCATTGGAACATGCACTTGAACACTATTTGAACGGTTTTGTTCTGTATTTCGTAAATTCGATTTTAGCATCCGCAAGTGCAGAAAGGACGATACTTGGCCAATGAGAGAACATTAGTGACATCGGAAAATATCAATATTAAAGTGTGGAAAACCTAAACGGATTCCATTGAAGAGAGTTGAACAATTTCGAACAGAACTTCAGAGTTTCGAAACATGTTCGTGTAAGGAATCATTTCCAAATAAAGTAGGGTTACTAAAATCAAATATGAAGTAAAAGTGAAATTTAAGAAATATTTTAAGAAATAACGTTGTAAAATATTATTCATTAAAAAGCTAAATTTTTTCACTGCTCTTTCTATAATTCCTCTTTCATGAGTCGTACCGGTGCCCAACTGTGTATACGTAAAAAAAAAAAAAAAGCAGGCGTTTGACCATTAACTTTTAATTCAAGAACTTTTGTTCTGTATTTTATGGAGTGCTGCTTACGAATTTCAATTTTGCCACCAAAATATGTTTGGGAAGCATGAAAGCCAACAAATTTCATAGTTTAGTTGATTATATTATAACCGGAATTTTTTTAAAGGAAAATCTGATTCCAAATAAACATGTCACAACTTTCCACGATTTACCTCAACATATTTTTCGCCAGACATTTTTTATCCCAATTAAGCCCTTGGCACATATACTTCAGCAAATAAATAATAAGTACAACCATTTTTGGTGGATTTAAAATGAATAAAATCTTCAAAACACGATGTATTGTGAACATGTTTGTGACTTTAGTTATATTTCTCAATAACATCAATACATTTGCATTTGCATACACGGCATCAGTTGATGTCGAATAAACTAATATCATGTATCTATGTAAATGAATTGATGTTATTGTGAAATACCTGATGAAGTCAGAAACCCGTTGACGTATTCTTAAAGAATTTTATATTGACCAAATAAGATCGTATTTATTAATTTAGTGAACATCGAAATAGTATAAATTAACATATTCTCCAGCAACATTTTTGAAAGTGTTGTAGAGATTGTCCCACAAATATAAGAGGAAAACTTTCAGAACTTGCCAGGTAGACACTGTTTTGAGAATTCAATAATTTGACTATTAACAACTCGAACTTTGACCCCCCAGAGGACTTACATCTAGTAAGTACGTGTTTGGCAAACACGGGGCCCCGAGCTGAGTCTGGCAATATTTCCACTTACTTGTGGAAGGCTCCTTCCTTTCTCTTTCCTGATCTCCCTTGGTCACCTCTTGTTCTTTTCGATCCCAACGTTAGGGTATCTTTCATTTTCCTCTCTCTTCTTTTTTTAATGAGATATGTTGATATTTGAGTTTTGAGTTGTAATGCAGGAGGGTTTTTAGAGGGTATGGTTGAGTCATTCGGCGAGTTCCACACGCGGGGAGAGTCATGTTGGCTCTCCTTAGTGCGTAACTGCATTTCCCCTACTGGTACAAGTTTTTAGGGCTCTAATGATCTCGATCTCGACGAGCCTTGAAGCCCCTCAACACAAAAACAAAAAAACTCGCATTTTGATATTTTCCTGGCAATACAATTATTGCCCCCATGCACGGGAATAGTCTCGATTATATAATTAATATCTCTATGCATTTGACTTACACTAAGAAATGTCTCTAGAGAAACTGTGTAGATGCCTCCAGCAGTCAACGCTAGTGGTTTGGAAGCCATCGTCATGATGATGCGGAGAGAGCGGTGGAAAGACGGTCGTGCTTCGTACCACTCGCCACTATAGCAAGCGTTTACCACCACTTTACCCTGCACATGCAATTATAAGTGATTAAATAATTTTTCTATTAAAATTCATTTTCATTATATTGAAAGAATCTGTAAGTTAACAAATATTTGTTACTTAAATTCTTCCTCATTGTATTGAAAAGTAAGAACACTTCTTAGACTTTGATTAAGATTTCGGTCCAAAACCTCAGATCGGTCATATCATTATTCGATGTTTCCTTGTAAAATTTATATCTGAACCAAATCCTATACTTTAACTGATTGCGTTGTTTGTCGACACATCACAATATTACCATAAAATAAATATATATTATATATTTTAAAACGTACATTATGATAGTGTTCAATATATTCCAAATATATCTAATAGTCCACTCATTTTGTTTATATCTTGTATATTATAGTTTTACTAGAGGGTCCATACAAGAATCCCCAGGTTTTAGCTGATGATTTTCTGAGGTCTTTCGGACAAACCTTCGGAAAACTCTTACAAGTCTACAAAGCAAACCACATGACATTACTTGAGGAAACTCCAGTAATCTGAGATACCTTGAAGAAACACCATAACTAATAATTTCGTATTTAAGGTAAATAACGTAATTTACTTTCATTGATTGATCAAAAATTGTAATTCTTTTTTATTCTGCTGACTTATTTAAAGTTCATTGGATAATCGTTGTGTTTACCGTATTGATCGTGAGACATCCCCTTCGTGTCTCGTCTTCGAGGAATGTTCATTCAAGTTGAACAGTTCTGCCAGTTGTCTCGCAGTTAATTAAACAGAAGCAGCTTCACCACACACTTTTGAAGATAATAAATTGTGACTTTCTTTCTTCAAAAATTTCACCTCTGAACTGTATTCAATACTCGTCATGGTGCGTACAAGTGAAGTTTGTCCCTGTGCATGGCTCATGAAGTTCTTTTNGTATAAGAGACAGTCCCTGTGCATGGCTCATGAAGTTCTTTTGACCAAGGAACATTAAGGACTAACTACGTGGTTAAAATGTAAAATTAACAATCCTTTCAAATCCTATAATGTAATATTTTTAATGATACCTCATTTTTGACAATTTATTTAATGGCGTTGCCTGGGATGTTCCATCTTCTTCAGGAAAAAAATCTACCTATGTTGTAATATCAAAATACTTTAACTTACAGGTTTTTACAAACATATACAGCATCCTAATTTTTCAAATTCATGGTAATACAACTTAAATACAAAACTTCATCGAATACACTACACATTCTACACGAACTTCTTTGTATAACTCTTTTGAGGAGAACAATATCGAAGCCATTCGTAGTATCTCTAACCGTTTAAAGCGTAAGCGAATAGAATTATCTTTCCTCCTGATTTTATCGACATTTTTCGTCAAAAGCATATTTCAAAAGGGATTTTCACAAAAAGTTAACTTTTTGAAATCTAATATCTCTTACGTAGATCTTTACTCAAATATCTCATATTCATTAAACCTCACATGTTCACTGACATCATTTCCGAACCAGCAGAATATGAACAAATCACTCAGTACTATCAGGAAGTGCGTGAAACACGTCATCATGTTATGTTTGTCATCCTGCGTCTGAAACAATTATATCCCAGATCTTACCATGTGCATACTCTTAAAAGATATGAAAACTAAATTTTAAATCATTCAAAAGTATAAACTACAGCAAATATTTACTTATAAAGTCTCGTCATAGCTCAACACTTAAAGTAAAAAAGAAAACGAACAATTTCGTATAAGGATAAGGGAAGTTATATTCAAAAGGTTGTCTGAAATAAATGAATTTATGTCCCTCCCCCCAACTATCGCCAATTTCATAACCAAGTATTTTTATAAACATTTGCGAGAATGTTCTTTAACACTTTATTATCGACTCCGTCATTTGTTATAAATATTCATTGTTTAAAATGAAGTCAAAATAGAACAATTTTATTCTGCACACTTTTCGAAAATTCGGAGCATGTGGCGCTCCACGGCTCAAGGACAGGCGGACTCTCTCTCTCTCTCTCGCTTTCCAACCATCGCTCCAACAAGTATCTTCAGTACTTAGGGACAGTGCGGACCCTTTCCAAGTATTGTTAGGGTAAGTGAGCAATCGTAGCAAAGGAGAATTTTATCAAGCTACGCTACTCGTGGGAATTACTGAATTCTAACATCGTCTGCTGGCCGGCAACATCAAGAAGTGAAGGAAGACGAATAGCGACTTCAGTCTACGTGTGGCGGGGAACGTTCGCTTGTGAGACGCGCTGTGTGACGACTACAAACTATTACGTCGTTAAAATTTAACGCATTGTGAACAATTCTGTAAAAACGTTTTAAGTCTTGTGTAATCTCAACGTGCTATGATTTTTGTAATTTATGAGAGGTATTTTAAATGGCTTATGTAGGATTTCGATCAATGCTCTAGTATAATTAATTTTGAGTTTTAATTTTTTCTTTCATCAATCAGTTCAGTTGATTGAATATTTTCTATGGGTAAATGTTTTAGTAATCCGATTTTCTTCTATTCCACAATCAACTATCTTTCACTTATTCATTTTATTTCAACTGTGCCAATTATTCCCAGTTGTTAATTGCTGAGAGAAAGTTTATTTGGGAGTGATTAGAGTTAACGACACCACGAACTTAAAAATTCAATTATAATGATTTAATTACGTGATAACCTAGTCATGGTATGTCTTAATTGTTAGGAAGAGTGACAGGATAAGTGGGAAATTGTTCTTGATAACTATCATAACCGTGCCCCTCCAGTCAGATAACTCTTAGACCCTGGATGATAGTATTTGTGATTTAAAATCCACCAACCGGTCATTCTGGGAGCAATTTTGTTGCAAATCTCGTTGCTGCATTTAAGTTACCCTCTCAGTAATCATGTGAGTGGCAGACGTAATTTTGGAGTTTCAGTCTGACACATATTCTACGAGACTAACATCTAGTAAGTACGTGTTTGGCGAACACGGGGTCCCGAACTGAGTCT
>NNCF01128492.1:131593-146118 GCA_002313205.1 Laupala kohalensis | reverse complement strand
AAAAAAAAAAAAAAAAATAATGTAAGCAAATATAATTACCTTTTTTTTATTTTATCAACATTCATTGTAATTTTGTTTTATCTTTCTGATCACACTTTTTAAAAGTAATAGATAGCCTATGTTCATCCTGGACATCTAAACTATCTCCTTCCCACACTTCATCACGCTCGGTTGAGTGGTTTAGTCGTGATCAGGTCGCAAACAGGTAAGACATATTTTCTCGTTATGCATTTATATACTGGTATGGATATAGTGTAACCATATGAAATGGCCACCCACAAGAAAACCAGTAAAATATTTAGGTCGCTTGTTAGGACACCCGTTTGACATGGAAACACAGTCTCGTCATAAATGCATCTTAAGCTAAATATCCAATTCTACAGTTACCGTCCATTATATATCACGAATTGCCAACTCCTACAAATTTAAGTAGTATCCAAATAAATATTGATAGTAGTTACAAAAGCGAATATTTGCGGTAAAGAAATACAACTTAATTACACAACACACTATGACACAAGGTAATATTCGTTCCACACTTCGCTCGATGCAGAAAGAACAGAATAGCGCCACAAGAGCACGTGAATTGAATTGGTGTCCGAAGTTGGCGGTGGATTTAAGTTTTCGGAAATTCGAATGTTCTGCCAACATAACGCGAGGTACAAATATCATTACTCTTACGGACGATGGCGAAGTAAGTGCGTTGGCTATGTTAAGTGTAAGCCCTGTAAAATCCTCAAGCTAGTTAGACTGACAATAAGTAAATAAATAAATAATTTATTGTGTGTTGCAAACTACCTATGACCACTGCGACAAATATACAATAAACTAATGAACACAGTACGCTTCAGTTCATATTTTTTTCTGAAGTTACATTTTCTCAAAGTTAAGAAACATTTTTGTTTATAATTTGTGTGACTCGCTTCGTCCAGGAAAGGAACTAAAATTTCTTGGGACACTCGCGTGTTACAGTCTATAGTGGTGACGATGGTTTCGGATCATCGAACGCAGATTACAAAATGGTTAACTGTGCAGACACTTCGTAGAAACAAAAATCGTACTACGGAAGGACCCACCCTCTCTCCACTAAGCAAATGATATAAATCAGCACCGTCACACATTTCTTAGTCCAAACACTTCTGATCGATCGGGTCGGCGCGGGGTGGGGTTTGGCAAAGCGTTAGTCGATGAATAAAACTAACAAATTTTATTTATGTATTAGTAACGCGATATTTTGGATCTTGCCCACTAATTTGTATTATTTCAAGCTGAAAAAATTAAAATAGTATATTTCTCTATTTTTTAAAAATATTTTTAATATTTAGTTTTATAATACAATATTTTTATACTGTAATTTATGACCAAATTCGGAACACAATTTTCTATTTTATCTCACCAGATATGCCATGTCAAACATTAATTCTGTTAGCATAGATTTCTAATGCAACAAGTGATTACCTGGATTTTTCTTAGACTAATCCACGTTTAATCAGGGGAAAAAATCATATCTTGATGGTTTTTAAAAACATGTATAACATGCTAATTTTACAAATTCGTAATAATACAAATTTAAAGCAAAACTTGACCGTAAACGCTGCACCATCTCGCAGTTGCCGCGCCGGTCGAATTTTCGCTTCAGAGATACGAAGCGAATGCACTACTCCATTACAATTCTTGTAAAATCTAAACCATTCGCCTAAATTTTACGATTTAAAGACGTATTTTATGGTTGATAAATCCACAAAACAAATAATCCATAAAATTTGATAATGATTGAATTTTCCTTCTCAAATTGAGGTATTGTAACACTTGTATTTTCATAACGTTTTATCGATACATAGAAATCTCTTAGATTGCGGTGAACCTCACCGCCAGGTAACAGATTAATTACGTTATGTTGAATGAAAATGGGAAAATGCATAGCGACGGGCCCGGGAGGCGAACGGTATGGCACAGTCGGTAAGCGCATTAGCGCGCTAAGCTCGAGGTCCCGAGTTCGAATCTCGGCCCCGCCTCCCATTTTCGTTTAACATAACATAATAAGTTTTATCGATAATTTAGATTAATTTTTGTAGATAGACATATACCGTCGCGGACGTTTTTTGTACAACTCTTTCAGGTAAACAATATCGCCATTCATAGTTGTCACTTATCTCCAACCGTTCAGACAGCGGAAGCGAATATAACTCTCTGTTTCCCGATTTATCGACATTTAATATTCGAAACCCATTTCTATCTTTCTTACCAGGTATTTTTAAAATATAAGTAAAGTCTATGTTCATTCTGAACATCTGAACTATCTCGTTGCCAAACGTAGCGATTTTGTCCGCTGGTTTAGCCGCCATCAAGTAGCAAAAACACACTTTCACGTCACGCGTTTATAATACAAAACTGATTATTGAGACTGGGTCCAAGAAGAAGAAGACGAAAATACACTATACAAAAAAAACACTATACAGTTTACATTATAAAATTTTGGGTCAACAATATGGAGTATACTGGTAACGCATTTATATATTAGTATGAGTATGTGCCCCCATCGTTGCATAACAATTTGATGAATACTGTAACAGACCGCAATCAAGGGGGGGACTAACCGGGGAGCATTTTTTTTTAATATTATGGTTTTGAAACACAAATTTTATAAATATTACCTTAAAATAAAATACATTAAATTAATTAACAATATGGTATTTTTTAAAATAATAAAAATTATTTATAAAAGTTACTAATATGGTATTATTAATTTCTTTAATCTGGTATTATTAATAACAATAACTATTATAACTAATAACAATAATTAATCTGGTAACACTTTTACAAAGTATGCCCTTTATCAACTTCCGAGTTTATCTGTTACGAGATCACATCCAATAGATCCGCCTCTGTTCTGTACTGTAACACACGGGTCGCACGTGGGCCGAGGAACGCCCGCTGGACACCGCTGATATAAATAGTATCGGGAAAGGACAAGGTCCCATCGCGCACTTCCTGTGGTTGACCGACAAGGATACCCTCCCCTCGCGCACGTGCAAAGCGAGTGAACATTTTTCAAATAAGGAAACAAACGCTCCTACGAAAGGCGATGCGAGCGGAGAGCAAAAGCCCCACCGGTGTTGTCATCCCGGGTTCGAAAATTCGTAACTTTTCACATGAATGTCCCAGATCAAATAGCTGTGATCTGGCTCTTCCTAGTACCAATAACTCTTAACTACTACTAACCCATCCTGGCCTGGGTTTTTCTCCGTTTTTCCTTCTGGTAGAGGCGGACTTATTATACAGGTTCTCTAGGCTTTGTCTAGGGGCGTGTTTATTGTAACAATAAATCGTGAATTTAGTGTTATTTCAATTCTTAAACACTATACTCAGAATAATCTATAGTTCGATAATAATTTGTACATGTAAATTTTTGTGTTAAATTACAAACATATTGACATTATATATGTATTATAACTCGCAGCTAACTTTTTATCTTATCTAGGAACTTTTGCTGAAATTTTTGAATCCGCCTCTGCCTTAGGGCCCTTGATCGGAATTGATGGGATGGTCCCTTGCTTGCTTCCGGAGAGTAAATTAGTTTATTGTCCTCCACGTGGTCATACGCAGTGTGTACTGTTTTTTGACAATAAATTTATAAAATACAGAACCCCTCCACGTGGGCCAAGTTGTTGGTAAACCCAGCTACTAACAATGACCTTCCACCCAACTCCTGACTCCTATCGCTTCATGTATATAAGCTTCAATAGCACATAGCTACATTTCCCATTTACAAATACAACAATACAAAAAAAGGTGGAAAGCACCAGCTTACTCGCTGAATGATCGAGTTAACCTGCAAGGAAGGCATTCAAGAGAGAAGTAATGGAAATGCACATCCTCGCAATAGTTAGAGAACTGAATTGTTACAACTTCGGAATCGCCCCGAAGAACAGCTTCAACCGAGGCTGGTTTACTTTCAGTATCTTTGGGTCACGTTGCAGTGGACAGTTTAATTCTTATCAACTGCTGGCAACAAAGAAAATCCACGCAGACTGAAACAATACGCAAAACATGAAGGATTTTTCATTTAATACTTTATTTCTAACTGTACGCAACCTTGGCACGGTTGTGTACATTATCTCTGTAGCCCCATCCTGGCCGGGGTTTTCCTCCGGGCAGTGGCGGATTTTCCTAGGGCGGGAATGTCATTAATATCATTGTTTTATTGATCTCGATTTTTTACTGCACAAATATCTACGATTTACTTCGGAATAATAAATGGATAACAGTACGTATTTATTAAATAATTTCTTTTATAAATATTAAATCTGTCACTGCCCATGGGTTCTTGATCGGAATTGATGGGTGGTCCCTTGCTTGTTTCCGGGGAGTAACTTAGTGTATTGCCCCCCACGTGGTCATACACAGTTTGCAACTGGTTTTTTGACAATAAAGTTAGTTTATTAGTTTATTTAATTATTTATAGGTATATCGCAACATGTGATACTAATCCCATCCTGGCCCGGGTTTTTCTCTGGTTTTCCTTCGGGTAGAGGCGGATTTATTATACAGGTTCTCTAGGTTTTGTCTAGGGGCGTGTTTATTGTAACAATAAATCGTGAATTTAGTGTTATTTCAATTCTTATGATTTTTAAACACTATACTCAGAATAATCGATAGTTCGATAATAATTTGTACATGTAAATTTTTTGCGTTAAATTACAAACATATTGACATTATATTAGTATTATAACTCGTAGCTAACTTTTGATCTTATCTAGGAATTTTTGCTGAAATTTTTGAATCCACCTCTGCCTTAGGGTCGGAGTTGATGGGATGGTGCATTGCTTGCTTCCGGAGAGTAAATTAGTTTATTGTCCTCCACGTGGTCATACGCAGTTTGTACTGTTTTTTGACAATATATTTATTTATAATAACAATCATATAGCGACAAAAATATTCGATTGATAGTCAAGTTTTTGCGTTTATTAATACAACTCAAAATAAAAGATTCTGTATTTCAGTGTAAATTTATCCGTTTCTATAGCACTTAACCTCTGAACTCACCTTCACAAGTTCGAAAAGATCTCTGTCAAGGTCTCATCTATCCACCACAATAAAGTCTTAATTACTCTCAGTCAATAAATGCACGTTTAACATATTACGTCTTCTTATTCACTAAATGTCTATAATTATATTAATTTATAATATTAAAGATGTGCAGATTATATTAAAGACAATCAAAATCACTGGTTTATTTTCATGTAACACATTATTAGTAACACATTTTAGTTGTAGAAAAACATTTCAAGCCTATAGTTTTGCCTCCTCTTCAGCTTCACAAATGTTGGTATGCAAATAAAAAATTGTTGTTAAATACCACATGTATTCTAAAACATTATTAATGACGTAAGCTCAAGTAAAAGTTCTACCATCTTCCAGATTTGTTCATCAGCAAGTAGAATTCCGTGCCGTTTGTCCTTTTACATCTAGACGTTAGAGCTGATCCTATTTTATTGATAATGTTTTAGAATATGACGTGAGTTTTCTCAACAATATTTTACTTGCATACTAACATTTGTGAACCTGAAGAGGAGGCAAAACCTTAACCTTGAAACGTTGTTCTACAACTAAAGTATTCATGTGCTATTACTCTTTATGAGATACCTGAAAATTAACCAGCCATTCACCTGTGATTTTCATTGTCTCTAATATAATCCGCATATCTTAAATAATATAAATTAATAAATTCATGTATTACGAAAGAAGAATACTTTACCACTCACTATAATAAAGGGTTAGACGGTAGAATTTGATGCTCTTCATATAAGGGTTAAATTATGAACTACCTGGACCAAGTCCAGCTCAAGAACGTATTGTTTATATGATGCTCACGAACAGAAAGGAAACGATTTTGTACTATATAAACCATATTTCATTAGAAGAAATACCTAAGTATTCACATTGTTTAATGGAACTGCGAAGTTTATCATATTCTTATCATCTCGACGTGTACTACAAATCTCGGAAGTACTACAATCAGACAAGGTCGACCTTGAAGTAGCGAAATGTCAGTTACGCTCCGCCACAAATATTGACGAGTCGCTATCACTTGTCAACTTTACCGCAGCATTTGATAGTTATTTAACCCATTTCCCCAGGAACCTATGGTTCTTAAACATGAATGGTTGCTTAGGAAAATCATTGCTCTTAAGTCCTAAGCATTTCCTATGTTACCATGTGTAGAAGAGTCATTGACCTCTGTCTTGCATAAATGACATGCACACAACAATATCAATACACAATCTTTTGTGTTACACATTTAACACATGCTCATAAACTAGTATAAACAAGTGTCGTCCAATATTAACTCTCTCCAATGTTTAAGACAACAATGAGTTAATAACTCAGTCAAAACATTAACATGTTAGTGCAACCCTTAACTAGGAACAAATGAGCTAAGTAATGAAACAAATGTCGTAGAGAATAGGAAAAAGCAATCAGCTGAGCTTGAAATTCAGCCAGGTCGTACAAAAGATTCAATATTTAACTGAATCAAATTTTGCACAAGTCTAATATTTTCCATGATTCAAAATTAATATTTTAAAAATATTTTTGAGATGAATATCAGAAGTGCTTGTTTATGGATAATGTTCGTGAAGTGAAAAAGTGATTGAATTGTTACATTCTTCATCTGGACCACGCTGATACGGTCGAGACAGTGCTTTCACCCTCGGCGATCATATGCTGATGGTATTGATCGCAGAAATAACCCTGGCACAATCTACTCACCCCGCTGCGCCGACTGCCTCTTTCTACCCCCGTCGGTCTGTCCGTCCGTGGCTCGTTCGGTCGATGCTCCTCACTCACACAAACACACCATCGAGAACCACACGCGTGGCGCACTAGAGCTGCTTCCGCGACGCCCAGCTCCAACCTCCGTTCGTCTCGACGCCCGATGCCGCACTGGCGAGTCCCGCTTCCCGGCGCTAGGTATCGCCCTCGGCGCTCAGTTCCTCAAGGTGCCGCCGTGTCGCTGGACAGCGCTGCGGCACTAGTTTCTGGCTAAAGGCAGCTCCACACATTCGTCATTCGGCGAACCCCGAGCAGCCGCACGGTCAATCTCGACCATTCGCCAATTGGCGAGCGCGCTCATCCAGATATGGGCAATTTGCCGTGCACGCGCTCGCTCTGGGAACGACGAATATTCGTGTTAATGATTAGAGGTTAAAGAGAGTGAATCAGAAGTAATCACCCATTCTGTTGCGTATGTAGTTGTGTCTTGTGAAATAATAATAATAATAATTTATTAATCCGCAAGTGAGTAATGCTCGGTGGCACATGGAAAACATAATAGACAGAATAAGAATATACACAATACAATAATGTGAAATAAAAATAAATTGGCCCAAATATCTATGAAATACACACACACGGAATAAAATGCTTAGAGAATTAGTAAACAATAAGCGAGAAGGATAATACACCTAAGAAATCAAAAAAAATTAAATTAGGCCCATATAAGTGTACATTCACATACGTACAGAAACCCATTTTCACTTACAATTAGATACAGACTCACACTCATACGTACAAGCACGCTTCAGTATACACACACATTTGGGCTCTAATGACCTCGATGTTGACGAGCCCTAAAGCCCCAACCAAAAAAAATATATATATACACATATACCATAACTTCTCCCTTAACCTTAATGTAAAAATAATTGCTATAATATAATAAAAAGAAATTAATGACTAAAAAATAACGCCAAAACAGGATTGCTGTGAACAGTCACGCACACTTCACATCACTACACTACACTGCACTGGAATTCTATTCGCTCTGAGCATTTTCTATACCCTTAGTCTCCATCCACTTCACTACACTGCACTTCACATGTGCTCCTATTTCGAAGAAGCAAGATAACGGTTGGGGAAACATTTTATTATTTTTGATAAGTTCGAAAGTGTTGTTGCATGTAAGTTATTCCAGTCTACAATGGTTCTATTCACAAAGGAATATTTACCAATATCTGTTTCAGTTTCCTACGTTTTTTTACGCTTGCGGTCGCCGCGAATAAAGAAGTTCGATTGGTGGAAACTAGCGCTCACTGATTTCCATGCAGGTTCTCCCATGTAGGCTTTAAAGAAAGCACGGATACCTGCAAGCGGCACCGTAACTGCAGAATAGGTCGGAGTAAGGAAGTGTACGTCAAGCTTTTGGATTTCGAGTTCCCTTTCCTCAGTACGATGCGTCTCACGAAGTTCAGCGCTCTCCAAGCTTTCTCTGCCCAATTTAAGTCACGAGAAATTGTAACACCTACGTATTTAGAACTTGAAACTTCAGGAATTATCTGATAATTTAATATAGTTCAGAGCAAGTTTTATTTTTGATCTAGAAAAACATAAAGATCTACTTTTTAGAGGATTCATTTTAATTTTATTCGTCTCAGCCCATTTCCACGATTCATTTAGATCGCACTGTAACATATAACGGTCTCTATCTTCTTTAATATTCCGAGGTATAACACAGTCATCTGTAAATAAACGCAATATCGAATTGACATGCTCTGATATGTCGTTAATATGTACAAGAAAAAGAAGTGGACCCAAAACGCTTCCCTGAGGTACTCCCGACGTCACCGCGATTTCTTTAGAGAAGCACTCATCTATGCTAACATGTTGTGAGTGATCCCGGAGAAATTCATTAATCCATTTGACAACACGTGAATCAATTTTTGACTTCGCGATTTTTGCAAGAAATCGATCATGTGGCACTAAATCGAACGTTTTTGATAGATCGATAACTATTGCATCAGTTCTCCCTCCCTCGTCAAGTGATTCAGCTAAGTCCTGGCAAACGGAAATAAGTTGGTTTTCACATGAGTACCCGGACCTAAAACAATGTTGTAAGGAATGTAGAAATTTTTTTTCTTAAGTATTCTTCAAATAATGTGCAATTATATGCTCCATCTGCTCACATACTACGGAGGTCAAACTAATTAGTCGATAATTAGTAACTAAAGAGCGATCGCCTCCTTATGAATTGGTACCACGATAGCCTTTTCCCAGTCGCGTGGTAGTGATGAATTATTTAATGTAACATCTAAAAACCTGGCTAGGTACGGAATCATGGCTTCCCCACCGAGTTTAAGTAAATCCCCTGGAATTTTATCGTGACCTATTGATTTTTTATTCTTAATATTAGAAATTCGATGACGCAGCACGCAGCATCCTAGTATTTCGAACAAAAGTATTTACATGGGAATTCTTTGTCAAATGAAGACTGCCGTTGCCAGAGGGAATGCCAGAAACCGACGAATAATACGTGTTAACAATATTGGCCTTATCCCGAGGTTCTGTGAAAAATACACCGTTATTTTAATCGCTGGTATACTTCCTTTATTCCCTTTCCGTCTTTTCAGGTTCTTATAAAATTGCAACCAACAGTTGTCTTTATTTTGGAAAAATTTCTGTAAAAAACACTCTTGAGCTTTTTTCTTCGCTCTAAATACCAGTTAAGAGATAAATTTGTAATTATTTTGATAGTCAGTCCCTTTTTTTTCGATTTTAATACGCTTTTCTTACTTTCGCTTTCAAATGTCTAATGTAACTATTACAGTATTCTGGGTCAGGATTGCTTTTTAATTTTTTGTGGGGAACAAATTTTTCAATTCTCTTAAATATTATATTCTTAAAGTTTAACCAAATTTCTTCCATGGAGCTTCCCGTACAGGCCCATCTCGCGCAATTTTGGCGTAGAAAAGACTGGAAATCTAGCACATTTGTTTTATTATATTGATAAACTATTCTTTCTTATGCTAGAAAATTGAGATGCAGCCCAGTGGACTTCTGAGATAACCGCGCTGTAGTCACATCATCTACAGTGTCGCAAGAGATAAGCTCATCTTCCGGTCGTACGAGGAAAACGTTGAGAATTTCGTCCCCTCTGGTCGCTTGCTTCACTACCTGACGGTAGCCACAATCCCAAACTAGATTGTTTACTAATGATTGCGCATTACTAAGTCACCCTCCCAGTCAACACGCGTTAAGATCCCCGCCGATAATGCTATTTCTTGTAATATTTGAATTGAGACCCATTTTATTAACTAATTTTTCTGTCACGCGCGTATCATCATTTGGAGCTCTATATATTCCTGTAATTTCTAGCGTTTTCCTCTGAATAAAATTCAATTTCAACCGATATCGATTCGTGAACTTCATCTATCGAGCTTACAGAACATTATAAACTGTTTTTCACAAAAAAATAGAAACTCCACCCCCCACGGCTCACGCGATTCAGTCTGAAAAGCGAAAAATCTGAACGAAATATTCCTACATCTTTCACTTTCTCCGGTAGTCATAACTCTGTACCAATAATAATATCGGGTTCATAAATATCAACTAAGTTGAGAAACTTTAACATTTTGTTGTATATACTTCTACAGGTCACCTGCAGCGACACAAGACGACTCGCCCTTGTTAACCGGTCGACGAATTCGGTTTTCTCCTCAACCGCCTCCGACTCGGCCTTCGCCGTCCTGCGTCCCTCCGTCTCTCACCGCCATCGCCACCGTTGTTAAGTAAAATAAATAGGTTGTATCTAATCTTAATTCAATCGATGAAATTAAATAATCATAAGGCTAGTCTTTATTCCATATGGATTTTGCTATAGTAATCGGTTTTCTCGAATTTTAAGATCCTTGTAATCGTTATAGCTTTTATTCACTCTAAAATAATCAGTACTGTTTAACTATCTTAATTTGTGTCTCCGCAACACTCCACTCTATTTATTTATTCAAATAGCATTCATTACATTTAAATGTTATATTTTCATAATTTATTATTATTATTATAGTATTTTTATTTTCACTAGTCTTTGCCCTCGCACGGATTGTACGACCGTGTAAAGGAAATACTTTGCTAATACTACAAAAATAGTACATAATATGCTAGTAACATCGATAGTTATGTTCAATACTGTGAAACTTTAGGACGCCTAGTAAAAAAAGTAAAACTTTGTACGTACGATTAGGAAAAAAATTACAAATAATTATTCTTTTCAGCGATTATTTACTCGAAATAACTTGAAATCGAAATACTCGTATAATCGCAATCCTTAGTATTCGTAAAAGCACAAATATGTGGACAACGCCGCGAATGGGTTACTCGCAAATCTCGGCTTTCCTTTGGATGTGTCTCAACAGATGGACGCGCTGCGGGAAAAGGCGAGCTCCGGTATTCGCGATGCGACGAATGACAAGCAAACCATCCACGCTATTCGCTATTCGGCGAGCACTTGCTCGGGATTCGCCGAGGGACGAAAGTGTGGAGACGCTTTAATGGCGTTGCGGTATTGGTGTGGCGTATTCGCTGTATTTGGGAAAATATTTGACGTATTCACAAATATCACAAATATGCCATCCACACATGGACTGAACAAGCAAACAATTCAATAATGCCACATATGTTTTCTTATACCCGTGATGGACGGGATGCATTTGATATAATTCAAGAAATATTTATACTGTTTCGTTATTCCAGTCCGTAGAAACGTTCCTGTCCATATTAAAGAAATTGTAGAGAAAGAAAAGTCAAAATATAGGTTAAATAACCAGAATATCAACAAATCTCTATCACGCACTCTCTACCGAACCAAAAACACGGCAAACTAAGTGTGGGCGGTCGACGTAAATATTTGCCTTATTTGAGTCCTTTGATGTGCGACTAAAAACCGACAAGAGGACGGATACGGGTGGTCGCGTATTTGCTTATTTGCCACAGTGGAGCAAATACATTGAATACAGACAAATAGCTCATCTCCTTTTAACTGTGTTGGCAAATACACAAATACGCAACGCCTAGTGAAGTGCCTGCAAATTATACACAGGAAACCGCACACCGCAAGTCAAGTATGTACGATATGTCGTACAAATTTAACACTGGTTAGTAAGAAAAACGCTCTCGGAGTACTCAGGTGCGTTGAAAATCGTGAGTAAAAAAACTCCACTCTGAACACAAATATTTAAATTTTATCGGAAGATTAACTCTAGAAGACACGTGGTATGCAGTGAACTGAATAATCGAAATACCTAAATTATATTCAATCCCTTTTCTCCTTACGATTAATATCTTTGAATATTTAAATTGTTCGTTCCTCAAATAATACGGAGCGTGTAAGAGAAAAACGAGAAGTTGACCAGAGACCTGTATTTCTTTCCGACGTTAATCGTCTTCTTTGGACTTTTGATTTTGTTCCAAAGTGTTGCTTGAAAGGGGAAATTCTAAATGCTGACGCGGAACACTGCATAAAGAAAAACGGCACTCCCAATTCATTGGTTGACGCTGAAGTTTTCCAACCCCCAATTAATAACGATATCATATTTTGGCTGCCAGACTTTTTACGTAATTTTGAAATTACTGTAATATACGGCTATAATTACTTACAGGACTACGATCTGATATTCACTCGAGCGTTTTGACTCTGAACGAGAATTCAAAAGTTTGTATGATATCAGTGAATGGTTAGAGTTATTCCCGTCAAAAATTCATGGATATGTTTAGACGAGACTATCGATGCCCTTCGGCCTACAGTTTTTTTAAGGGCGTGTTGTTGGAAACAATTCACAAGTGCTGTGGTGAACATGTAGTGCTTACTGCAACAGCTGACGAGTGCGTAAACATCGGGGAATCGGTGAACGTCACCTGGGTCACGAATTTAACTTGGGCTCCAGATTATTCACATTTTCTGACCAATATATTTGTTAATTTTACGAAACTTGGTTACAAATTTCATGAATTGTTTGCGGTTAGAGACGGTTTGAGAGTAGATTTTGCTCCTGGAAAGACCAAAAAAAAAAAAAACTACAATTCATTTCCGAGGATTCAATGCATCGGGTGTTCTTAGTGAAGGCGCATCTGATTTGTTCTGTTTCGACTTGCTTCAAGAAGGAAACGGCACGTCGCAAGTTCTATTAACAGCTGTTTATCATTTCAACAAATGTTATCCTGAAGGTGGAATTTTTGCAATCTGGATGGATTGTGAACGTTTCCCTGACATCACAATGCAAGATGTGCAGAACGAATTTATTGACTGGAAAGAGGACGAGAGACTTCGTGATTGGATACCAAGAGCTTTTTATCAAACAACAATTTCCGTTCATTATAATACCATGTTTCGAACAGTACCCAACCGTGTGTTTCACTCGATCACTCATATGACTAGATTTATTTTTCATGAAAAATGTGGTCATTTCAGTTTTCGAAGGAGAGTTTACCCACTGTTTCTGCAAGTAGTAGTTTCTTGAGCTTAAACATCACGTCTAAGCGATGGTCCATCGAACAGTGTGGAAAGGAACTTCCCTAATGGTTGTAGGTGACGTACCTCCTTTCCACACGCGTGGAGTAAAGTGCTGTGAACCGGGTCACGTGTTGTCTCCAGGGAGATGTCGTGAAAAACACGACGGAGAAGACTCTGCTCCCCAAAAGCATCAACAGTACGAGAATGGTTCGAAGGTGAAGGACTTTTTATTACATTTCTTTCCATATAACCCAGCTTCTAGCAGTAGACTTGGAACAACTTGGTGTAAGTTGATATAATTTGAAGCTTCTTTTTTCTTAAACATTCCTTTTGTATTTTTTACTTTTCCACTTACACAGAATGTGTGAGGGAAGCATTGTAATTGGTCGAAAAGGAAATTCGAGATCTCTTCGGATCTTTGTGAATTGGTTGCATGACAGTCTATTTTCAGATGTTGGAGGCGCTTTATTTGAATCTGCAGAAAAAGTATTTCCAAAGAGTTCAATTTGGAAGATAGTTTACGCAATCTTTACTTAAATACGATACTTCGATTTTTAGGATATCATGTATAGGATATATGATGATAAATTATTTGCATCCCATTGATCTAAGAAATATATCACCTTGTATAATATATTTAGTATATTATTATTATTAATTTTTGTATTTTGAATTTTTTATTTTTGCTTTAATTTTTGTGTTTTGTATTACGTATAGTTCCACGAGGTTTTGTTATGAATTGTAATTGGACAGTTGAGTGGGGCGCACTCCACAGTTTTTTCGATGTGATGTGTTTTCCTCGAGATTTGCTGAAAATGTTATCTTAACGACTACAGCGCCATCTCCTGGAAAAATGTTCCAGACAAAGTTACGTAATTGTTCTCGTAAAATCTTAATCTGCAATGAAAATAGGGGTTGCTCTTTAAGTTTCAAACTCTGCTCAAATCCAGTCATGGTAATCCAGTTATAGCACTACTGACTGGGCCCCCTGAAAACATTAAATTTTTATCTGTTTTCTTTTCTACGAAACTTAGTTTCCTTAGATATTTTGATGTGGACCATTCTGTATATCCAATATAATGTTACTTTTTTTCCATGCATACAGGTGGGGAAATGTTTTTCCTCTTAATTACTATATCGCAAGTATTTTATTGCAACATAAGTGGATCTCCTCTTGCGATATTTCAGAGGGTGAGCTATTTCACTAACATATCTAATAAATTTATTGTCAAAAACAGTACAA
>NNCF01128492.1:57215-127552 GCA_002313205.1 Laupala kohalensis | reverse complement strand
GCGAGGGTGTGGGAAGACGATCCACGCCTGTCGTATAACCGAGGACACGTAGGGAGGAAGGAGCAAGTTGCGACTTGTTTAAGAAAAAAGTGTTGGAAAAGAGCGGTTAAAGAACGTTCAAAAATACCCAAAATCCCCAATAAAACAATGAGCAACATAGAAACGCCTTTCAATTTATCATTCTTTGATAATGTTGCTAACGCTCCACAATTACCAACCACGATAGAGTCTAGTCGCAAAACTTTCCATGGTGTTTGTGTATTCTGATATAAATAATCGTATTTTCAATGACATTCTGTAACCTTCACACCATATGAGGTGAACAACACCCTTAAAGGTGGGGGTTGGGAAGAGCGAGACAAGGAAAATTCGAAAATATCCGCTATGAAAGGATTTTACGAAATGGATATGTGAGGAAGAATCAAGTAGCAGTCATGTTACAGGATTTACGTGAGCAAAGAAGTGGGAACTCAGATCGTTCACAAATAATAATAATAATAAGTTTATTGTCATAAAAACCGTTAGAAACTGCGTATGACAACGTGGAGGACAATAAACTAATTTAAACTCTGGAAGGAAGCAAGGGACCGTCCCATCAAGTTCGATCAAGGGTCCTACGGCAGAGGCGGATTTAACGTTTCAGCACACTCCTAACGATAAAAATAGTTCGGTACATGTAATAATATTAACATAATACCAACAAATTTGTATTTAATAAAACACAAAAAGTTATTTCTGAAGTACGTATTATTATCAAACTATAGATTATTCGGAAAATGTTGTTTATAAATCGTAACTATTAAATAACACTAAATTCGAGAGTGATTATAACAATAGATTCCGCCCCTAGGCAAGAGCCTAGCACGTCTGTACAAAAATCCGCCTCTACCCGAAGGAAAACGGGAGAAAACCCCGGGACAAAAGTGACATAAAACTCAAAATGCAGGAAGTGGTGGGTTCCTGAACCGACCCTCCGAACGCATTCGTTTACGCAGGTGGCAGCGGTGGCAGTGGCACGTGAGGACACGCGTTTTTCTGCGCACGGACGTGCTCTCGTCTGTCACGCGCTGAGTCTGGAGGCAGCCAATATTCTGCAGGTACGTCACGAACTACCTCCATAGAATTATCTATTTGGACCGCCTGGCAAAGTGGCTGACATCTGGTGGCGAGGGACTAAACTACTGTTTTCCGGGCAACTTGGTCTTAGAGCTCTCCCTCTCTCTCTCGTAGATCTCAGTGGGTAAATGAAGATACAACTATTTCCAAAAGTCTGTACGACAGCGACTCAGGTCTGTACGACTCTGACATTACCCTGAAGAAGGCCACTGCACGATGGCCGAAACGTTGGTAGTTACATCTACTGAGACGCGGTTTGTCCCGGACAAACAAGCTTATATTTCTTAATGGTTGCTGCAAACTGTTGGCTTACAGCGTTTACTATCAACACGGTACAGAACTACAGGAGATTTTCTTTCATCTCCAATAGAACTACAATAAATAAAAAAGCAAATAATGAACTCTTATGATCACATTAAGGATAATAAAATTTTCTATTCCTCAGAATCAAGCAAGGGACCATTCCATCAGTCCCGATAAAAGAATCCATGATACATTTTATTTAAACTGGCAAAATCAGAATTTTCTAATCTCATGATGATAAATATTATATAACTAAATGGCAGGTTTTCCTGACATTGTACGTCTTCAAAATGTGTCCCAACTTGAAAATTTAAATATCAGCTGAATATAGAATCACGAAAAACTCAGAATCATGACTACCGACTTCCCGAAACCTTTGAACAAGAGATTTTCTTTGACAGTAAATTTATTTATTTATAATTCCTCCCAGTGGTTTGTCTAAGCATAAAAATATATGACAAAGTAAGATTTTTGGCAAGAAAGGGTCTCCGATATACGTGTTTAGGTTCTTTGGGAGAAAAATTATCATGGAACTTATAGATTCGACATCCTATAGCCAAGATGACAATGACAGTACACTTCTCTCTACTGACGCCTTCAAGGGCACCGTACTTTTCAGTTTGGCTTAGTAAAATGTTACTCCGTCGTTTTACATGAATTATGTATTTTTCTAACACATGCTTCATGTCAATATGATATTATTCACTAGAAGCACATCATTGTTCAATCGCTTACGTTCACTAGATTGAATAGCGATCTGGACTCTAAGAATAGTCGCGGTAACTCCGGCTATGAGAAGAAAACATACTCTGGCCATTATATTCAAAGTTATGTAACTTTGCCGAAAATTATGCAATATGGCAGCCTAGCACGAATGCCAACATCTACGAATTTTCGTTATATCCAAATAAATATTTGTAGTAGTCACAAAAGCGACTATTTGAGGTAAAGAAATGCACGTTAATAACACAACGAACTAAGACACAACCACACTTTGTTCCACACTTTGCTCGATGCAAAAAGAACAGAACAGCGCCACAAGAGTAAATGCAATGGCCGATATTGGCGGCAGATTTAAGCTTTCAGAAATTCGAGTGTCCTACCAGTATANACACTTTGTTGCACACTTTGCTCGATGCAAAAAGAACAGAACAGCGCCACAAGAGCAAATGCAATGGCCGATATTGGCGGCAGATTTAAGCTTTCAGAAATTCGAGTGTCCTACCAGTATAACGCGAGGTAGAAATATCATTACTCTTATGGACGATGGCGAACTAAAAGTGTTGACTTTACTGTGCGTAAGCGCTATACCAACATCAAGCAAATGTGACTGACCTATAAATAAATAAATAATTTATTGTCAAGGGAGCAGCTGTTACAATCTGTCTAAAACTACGCAGAGGATAACAAAGTAATTTACTGCGACTAATATACAGTAAACTAATAAACAAAGAGCATTTCTGTTTATAATTTTTCTCTCGAAGCAAAGAAACATGACTTCCACTACGGGTTGTGGCAGAAAACCGCTAGGAGCGCTGGCGCGTGGTGCCACTGCAAGCTCCGTGTGGCGTCGCTTCAGGGCCATGTCAGCGTTTGCGAGGGGAGTATCAACTGGCCTCACCATCCTCGCAGTCACCATGCATCTTCACCGAGAGTACCTGAATGCCCAAGGAAGTGTTACACCCACTTTCTCGGGAACTCGAAGTTGCAGTTTGGAGGTCTACTATGAACTGATGCGTTACTTCAGATTGGGTGGGTAATGTCTTCTAAAGAAATATTCAATTCTTATATTGCTATACTGATTGTTGAACACCCAATATTCTATCCAGAGCCAAGGTATTATTTTGATGATTTCCTCAACATAAACTGGTCTTGCAATTTTACTATGGATCTTACGTCAGTTTACTTCACTAACCAAAGAAGGTACCTACCACATAGCAAACATATTTTACCTCATTTCAGACGTATAGTCACGGTCATGTCCAGTCACTACTTGCACAGTACATTGATCTAGTCCAGAAGTCACCAACCTTTTTTGTTTCATGGACCTCTTGCCATGTATCTACATGGAGCGATAGGAGGTAGGGAAATTGGGTGATAGGGGATATTGTTAGTATGTGTGCCGCTTAGCTGAATTTACCAACAACTTGTCCCACGTGGAGGGGTTAGTAGAAGTAGTTAGTAATAGTCAGAGTTATTGATACTAGGAGGAGCTGGATAGAGGAAGGAAGGTTTGCTTTTCAATAGTTTCTGCTATATGAACTGGGACATTGATGTGAAAAGCTACAAATTTTTTCTCGCCCCACCATCAATTGAACCCGGGATGACTTGGTGATGAGCAAGATCACTACCTCCTGACAAAACTGAAGGGATAAATGATGCAAACTCTACATTATTTTCTCACAGAATGAGTTGGTACCCTTGTAACGGTGGTTGATGTTTGTAGACACGAGATGGTACGGCCACCACCATGGGGCTGTGTTCTATTATTTCATCCCAATTCTGCAGCTGGCGACGATCAACACGGTGAGTGTGGTGTTGTTGGTAAACCCAGCTAACCGGCATACCTACTAACATATTCCATACCACCCAACTCCTACCTCCTATCACACACATGTAGATAAGCCTCAATAGCACGCTACATTCCCCATTTTCAAATACTACAATATAAAAACATCATTTATATGATTAATACCATAGGGCAATATTGGTTCCAAGTGCAGGTAGCGTATCTGCTAATGAAACTACAAAAATTAATATTCGTGTAACGTATTTGAATGATAACATATTTGATTTGGCATCTGAAATGTAACAATGAGAAAATGCTTTACTCGTGAGAGTGCCATGTTTTAATCGTCAAAATACTTAGGACGATTTCCATCTTTGCTAATCGTTCATATTTTTTATCTTTGTACGTTGCCTTGTCATTTTTATTCTTGCACTAGCCTCTCTTGCTGTTTCAGCCATCACGGATTACCTTCACAAAATGTTATTGTACACCGATCTTTCAGTTGTGAGACAAGAATTTCCTGTCAAGTTCGGAAACTTGCGTAATCCTTCTACAGAGAAACTATAGAAGAATTAATACGGAGATGGTATTTCACCTGGCCAGTGCAGTGAGGTTGTCTCTGATTCCACTCAAGCTGACGTTGTCCTTTTACTACCGGAGTTTTCCCGTTCCTAATCTTTCCTTGTGCGTAAGACACGAGGTCAACCTCAATTTCGTGCGAACGTGTTTCATATTAAAACAACGGCCATGGATCCCATTATGCAGTCAAATCCTGGAAATCAAATGCTCACGAGAAAGTCTCGTTCAATTTGCTTTCTCGAAAAGTATTGAGCAGTCTGCGCATGCGCCGTACGTGTAAACATGTAATCCTGACATGTAAACATTGACATTTCCTGACCCTTAAAGCTACCCATTCTATTTTGGTCACTCAGTACAATGAAAATGGTGAATGCGCGTCCTAATGCGCGTGACCGAAGTCATAAACTGATAATAAACCTAATTTTACAGCCTTCCCGATTCTCCAAAAGATCTTCCTTTTGGGACTATTCGTAAGAGGCGGCAAGTGTGTGCCGGCTCAGTCGGTTCATACCAATGCAAAGCAATTAGTATTTTTGGGAAATCCGAAACTGCGGTGCCTATCGTCCCAGTGCGGTGTAATTTAACGTGACATTTTCCCTGAGCTGACCCTATTTAGATGTCTGGGAAATGGATAAGTTTTAATTTCTCAGTCATCGTTTGCGAATGTTGAGCTCTGACAGTAAAATATTATACAACGCAATAAAATGTAACGACCTGTAAGTGAGCGGCCAGCGGAAATACCGCAGACAGAAGCCTCCGTGGCGTGATCTACATTTTTACAACCCAATACTCTATTACGTTATGAAACGAATATTTTCGGTTTAGCGCGTAACACATGGGTCAATTCATTTTGGGAGGTACGTTCAGGGGTATTCTCGTGTGATGGGACCTATAATATTTCTTCTCTGAAGTCACTTCCTGTGGCAGCGACTTCTCCTATGACCTCATGAGATGTGTCAGGAGGAAGAATTGGGACTAGGAAATGACGGACATGCTCCGTTGCAACGCCACTCTCATACGCTTACCAACCAAGCCGAGTTTCCAGGTCTTTTCTTGTTTTAATTCAACAATAATTCAACAGTCGAATTGATACTGGAAGCAACATCCTGGTCATCGCAGTCCAGTAAAGACCCAAGCTCAATTAGTCTTTCGTTCTTGGAAAGAGCGTACAGATTTCGAATGATAGCGTCGAGTGTGGATTTGGTTCGTGCCATACGCGTGCTGTGGTTGTGTACGGGAACTTGGTGTAACATGGGGACGCTGTGGTCCCGCACCCTCACGTGTCTGTCGTGCTTTGTCGAGAATGGTAACAGAATCACTGAATCGATGCAGAAAACGCTTCACGAGGAATGGGACGAAGATGACAACCAGCAACATTTCCATAACGTCTTTTGTGAATGATTCCCAAGAACAGAATCAGTTATAGACCATAAAATATCGGAAGACAACGAGCTACCTCCCTCACTCTGTCACCACGTCTTCGTTCCGTAACGTCTTGATCCAGTGATGCTCTCTGACACTTCACCTTCCGCTCACACTAACATCCTTGCCCTTCACAACCAGAATTATTTTATCTACTTGACAATTCGTTGTGCAAACTATATTTTTGCAGTGCAAGTAAAAGACAAAAAATTAGTTTTATTTTGAATTCTGCACAAAATTTTAAGAAAAATGATACCAAAGTTAAGCTTTATGAAGCACTCGTCGTTCTTTTATTTTAAGCGGAGAAGATTAAACTGTTGTTGTAAAAAATAAAATGCATAAAAATGATTGTTGTATGGTATAACTTTTCTCAGAATTTTGTGCTCAATCCAAAATTAAACGGCGTGGTTTGCACAAAGAATGAACCAGTAAGTGAATAATTACACTCTGGAAGGACAAAGTTATTAGTGCGAGTGAAAGGCGATTTGTCAGGGAGCATCTCTGGGTCAAGACGTTTCGGAACGAAGAAGTGGTGACTGAGAGAGGGAGATATCCAGCCGCCTTCGTATGTTTTACAGACTACAATACGAACGAACTTGATCATTTCTCTACTAGGTTTGTACATTCTGTAATCAAGATAAATAACTTATGACTTTCGACATTTTTTTGGGACAATCAGCGCATTTTTATTGTTTTTATTGCAACGGAATGTTTTGTTTCGTGATTGAAACCGTCGTCATTTGTAATCCAGAAGAAAAAGAGAACGTCCAGAAAAGGTCAAAATGCATAACTAGTTTATTTATTTGACTATTTATATTTAAGTTTAATATCTTGTTTTGTCCATTGCAAACTGTCAAATAAAAGTATCATAAACGGAAATAATATTAGAGTACTACAAAAAGATCCCAATAAAAACAATTTCAAAGTTTGTATTATGTTTTAACGAGTTAATTGTGACAAATTAAATAAAAAGTAACATTAAATCATCGATTTTAACTCTTTAATCTGGAGATTTATTTTAATCCCACAAAAACGAAAAGAAAAAAAATCTCAGAATGTAGAAAATAACATGGGTGGTGTAGTACTAGCAACAACGGATTCGAATTTGAATAAAAAATCGCAATGGAAACCCAACGCTCCTTTAATTGCAGTTCCTACAAGATATAGTTTCCAAATAGGTTTTCGAAAAAACATGACAGTAATCATCAATTTTGAATCAAGCATAATATTCTCGTGGTTAAAGCTTAAAAACCTATACAATTGTGCGAGAGAACATTACTCACGTCGTTCTCTAGGGCATCTATAAGGGTCCATTTATGTTGGAGCGAGCGACGATCAGCGATAAGAGGAAAGAGAAGAGTAACGAGACGCTAACCTTCACGTGATGACAAATGAGGGCGTTTATGTCAGCACTGCTACCAATGGTAAAAGCAATGATAAAAGCTTTGGTAAGTTTTCTTCGCTCTTATCGAAGCTAGGGTCACCATTGTTGTTTCGTTTTCGAGATTTAATTGCATTGTTTTGCGATGGATTTTGAGCAATCAATAGAAGTTGCGTGTACCGAAGAGTCGCGTTGCGGGACAAGGAGGATTAAGACTATAACAGACGACTCTGTTATCTACCCCAGTTTCTCGGCTATAGGAACATTACCTGAGTTTTGGTTAAATTATTCATATTTCATCTCTCTTTCTTCCCGTACTCGAAGTCATGTGTTACTTCTCCTTTTCTTCCTTCATTCTGTCATGTCCCTTATCATTTCTCTTGTCCTCCTTAAGTCTCTTCTCCAGTTCTATTTCAATCAGCTTCTATCTGAAACGGTTCGTCGCTTAATGTTTTGTCATTTCTATTTCGCAAAACTTTGCCGCTTAATCTCCTGAATTCAATGACACAGGAGTTGCCACCCATAACCATGAGAAGTTGGTGGAATTTTTCCACTATTCAGTCTTTATTTCTCCCCTTATTAACATGATCTGCTGTATGCACTCTATAAATACGTCAAATATCTCTTTTTGTCTATTGTTCTCCTCCCATCGACTTGTTCCGAATAAACCATGTCTCCGAAGAGTCTCTTACCATATACCTCTTTCCTCGTCTGTGAATTCACATTCATGAAATATATGATCCACATCCTCTACATCTTTTTTTCACACACACAAACAAACATCATCGTCTCGCATATTCCACCTCTTCCAGTATTCTTTTGATCCCCATGTTCAGTTAATATCTCATATCCTTTGTGTGTAGATTTAAACCACTTCCGATTTTTGTAGCCGAAAGTAACATTTTTATGAACCTAAATCATTGCCTACCATTCTCTGTCTTCTGCCATCGCATCTGCCAGCTTTCACCTAATTTTACCATTATTTTCTGCTTTCATCCCTTTGTTGCCTCCGAGATCTCTACGTCATCTATCCTTATCTCTGCACCCTGTCGTACTCGATACTTAGCCAAAGTTCATCTAGCACCAAATCAAGTGGAAATAGTCCCAGAAAAATCAGCACTGTCATAGTTGAGTCACCGCCACTCAAATGTATTAGGCTCGTGACGATGTGTTTATGAATATGGGTTCAACAAGTAGATTTGGTGAGGTTATGTTGACGATCAGCTGAACGGAGGCTGAGAGGTTTTGAGCATCCGCAGCTTGCATGCGCAGACGAGCCAATAACTCGTTCTATCGTCGCGCACATGCCCAAAGATCAGTCATATAAGGTAAATATTTATGTTTAAATCAAACCCTTTTGGAACATATAAATATTCCAGAGAGTGAGTAGTATTTACCTCACCGAGCATTAAACATTGAAGAATTGTACCCAATGCACCTAAGAGCTTTACAAACAACGCGCTCGGGTGTTCGATCAGCCGCAACTGCATACCCTATGAGACCTCGGTGACGTCATTCCCCCCTCTACTGGTGGAGGCGACCTGCGCGAAGGGAGTGCAGGTGGACAAGTGTACTGGTAGCGGGCAGTGGCAAAGAGTGACAGCGAGAGAACGGGCGAAACACTGTGGTTAGAGTAAGCATCGACGCGCTTCGAGTCGTCTGAGAGTAAAGAGATGGCGAAGGCTGGATGCGGGGTATCGGACTCTGTTAAGGCGGATACTCTGTTCAGTTGCGTCATTGCGAGAACGACTTGAGCGAAAATGCTCGAGATACGTTGCAATTCTAAATTCTTAAGTATTTCTGTTTTCAAGCTATTAATAAATGGATCTCTTTTTTGTTGCAAATGTCACCTTCGTGTATATTCAATTCCTTTAGTGTCTAATTGAAGATGACGTGAAATCTTTATGATGTTAGTAGATCCAGGTAACAGTTTTCGAGTTAACAGTAACAAATCGACCTCACAATTTTCGGCGTCGCTGGGTTAATAGTAAAATTCCGATATCGTTTCTGCCCTCGTGAAAGAAGGACATCGCAAGCACCCCTTGGCAGGAGGTGGGAATGGACTACACGTATAAAAGTAATTAAAAACTAATTTGGAAGTATGAAAAGCTATAAAATGCATCGGACACGAAAAAATGTCGCAAATGTGGGGTAAGAAAGAATTTTTCCAAAATTCACCCCCCCCCCGCTCCCCAACGGAAAGAAATGAGAAATTTGAGTTTTCAAAAAACGTTTTGTCAATTATATCTGTGAAAATAAGAAATTGAAGATTAACACCAATACTATCAAACCTCCAATGGATAAAATTCTCACTGGATATCAAAATAGTAATGTGAGAAAGAATAAACGTGCAGGCATAATCTACGGGGACGCAGATAGTAATTTAATAAAACTGTAACAGCTCTATTTTTAGAATTCGATTTCTTACTCAAATTTCTGATGCTGCATGAAAATTAAACCATTTTTTACAATATGAAATTTGACAGTTCATATGTTTAAGCGATACAAATTCAAACATTTTTTTTTTCTTTTTGTAAATATTTCGGAATGAAGTTATTATTTTTATGGGAGCGGTGAACGGAAGGGATATAGGATACTAATGATGAGTAGCGGACATATTGCATCCTTCCTCATTTCCAGACATTTTGTTTCCGCTTCTCTCTGTGGTTTTAACTGTTTCCTTTTATGGTCCGCGAAGAATTTCTTCAACGTAGGATTACCCTGAAAAACTGTCATACCGCATAATTAACGAGAAGGTTGGACCCAGTGTTGATATCCATAAATACATTGTAACACGTATATATTAATGTTTCTAAACGAAAAATATTTCTGACCATGTTTATCTTTTATACAGATTCTAATGACCTTGACAGCCCTAAAGCCCCACAAAAAAATGTATACAGATGTACGACTCTATTCCTATAATGAAGACGTTTTAAAATAATAACAGATCAAAACCATATTGAAATTATTGTTTACATTCCATTTCGTACAATCTCTTGTGATCCTGAACAACCTAAGCGAGTCACTCGCTCTGTTTTTCTATGACCCGGTAGAATAAAATCACTAAACTATCTTAAATCCGCTTAAATGAAAAGAATAACAAAACATAATTAATATAGCACTAGATCACTGATAACAATAAGTAATAGTTCATGTTAAACTCAAGTAATATTCATAAACCAAAACATGAAACACATAAATGTAACACAAAGTTGAAAAGATTCAAATATTATTATTCACATAATTTGTCCAGTGTTGATTTAATGATGCAGATAAGGTCAAGTACTCGTTCATTTCGATCTAGTGCGTTCCATGAGCGATAGTGGAAATGATAGTTAGACTGTCTAGAAAACTCAGTTATCTCTGAGAGAAAGTAAACTGTAAAGTAAACTAGGATCAAATTTGTTTTTGTTACAATCAAGTTAATGAAGTCATGTAGAATTTTGAAGATATTATCATAATAAGTACGCATTGATGCAAGGGGTAGTAGTAGTAACTCAGAATTCGGGCCGGCCCTATGACGGCCGTTGACAGCACTGACGCGCGAATACCGACGCAATTTGGTCTTAGAGTACTCTTCTGCATCGATCAGTTATCCGCCATCTGCCGTGAGTAAGAGTGAGTTTCGAGCGTCCGAAGTATATTGACGTAAAGATATGGAAAGTACGGCGATTTTAACTCTCTTGGACGCATTCCACATCTTTGACGAAAACACCCGTCTTGTGACAGAGGGATCAGCGGTGCCAAGGGTTGGGATATTAGATCTCAGAATTTTCCCATTTACCGGGTGAGATGTGTGTGAGAGAGCGCGCGCTAAGACGAGCTTGCCCGGAAAATCTTACTTTAGTCCCTCGGCACCAGATGTCAGCCACTTTGCCCGGCGGAGGCCGTCCCAAGAGGCCTCTGCGTAAGGACATGATCGGCAAACGACAGAGTAGCCAGTACAAAGACGTAATTTACGAAGAAACTTTTGATGGAATTTCATCGTCAGAGTGAAGAGACCAGATAACTGTGCCATAATTAAGGATTGGCAGTACAAGCGTTTTAAAGAGATACAGTAATGTCGATGCCTTGCGGAAACCAATGGTTCTTAAAGAGATAAATCCGAGTGTTCTCACGGAGTTTTTATTGTCATGTCAATGTGTTCATTAAAAGAGAAGTGCTAACATCTGCGACGCTGTTAATTCTAGACAGTACATGTTTCATACATACAGTTGTTTAGAATGCATGATTTGAGAATGAATGGTTTGGTAAGATGAATTTTTTCTTAGTAATTCAACGTATTTTTCTTCGGCATGTGATCATAACTAGATCTATGCCTTGCATCATCAACTTGCAAGGGTCAACTAACGAGCTGCGGATCCAAAAATTTGTAGTTGGGTTTAGGCGAGTCGAGTAAAATTCTGTGCCATGGAGACCTTACTCGACTTGCCTCAAAACCGTACTCGCCTCGCCTCAGAACCGTACTCGACTCGCCTGAAATTTGACCATCGTGCTCGCCTTGACCCGTGTAAACGCGGCTTAGCTGTCACAAGGAAGGAGTCAAACAATAAGTGGTGTACAGTAATACTCCCTTAAATGTGTTTTTATTTATAAGTGTATCTTAAGCTGATCGAAAGTTGCACCGATTATATTTGTTTGGGTATATTTCGAGATTCCGGAAGTAAACTTTTCATTGTCTCATCAGGTTATTTGACGGTATGTAAGTTGTATATTGTTTTTAACACTTAAATTTAGTGAATTTGTGTGTATTTAAAATTTGAGAGTAAATTAGCCAATTGAACTCCATATTCATTCAAACACACCTTCTCTTATAAATCGTATTAAATTCAACAACCATTAAAGTGGTTTGTTGAAACACAACATTGCGGTTTCCTTTTTACCCTGCACCTAAACATTCCTGACTGCTATCACGCATTTGTTCTATCCATGCACATCTGTTTTTATTTTAAATTTGGGATAGGAAGCAAGAAACCTCACTCAGTGACCTTTATTGTGGACATCCCGAATTAAAGAAAATTCTTTTTCCGACCACGTCCCTGTAGTTCCACGATCATCCCATCAACCGTGAACATGTTGCGGAAGCGGTAATGCACAACCAGTTTCGTAAGTTTTGAAAATACAGCGGAAATAAGTTGTCATGAAGTAGTAGATTGCGAAACAATTAAATTAAACTTTTACTCGCCGGATAATATTGCCTTTATATACACAATATGAATTTCATGTTAGCGCCACAACTTAATAATTTTTCCAATAGGAGCGCTACTTACCTTTGACAAGTGACAGGATTTGTTTATGTGTGACGGATACTTAACCTCGAAAATGAAGTCTGTTACTCATATAGTTCTTGTTTGGTGACATTTGATAATGATACATTGTGCAATTCCATCAAATATATCATTAAATGTCTTTGCGGTTTGATCTATGTTATTGGCGAAGAATGTGCCTTTCTCAATACATAGACTTATGAACATGATATTGAAACCGAACCGGTCAAGTTTCGCAATTTTATATGATGTGTAATTTCTAATATGAATTATTTTTCTGTCAAATTTTATCGTTTTTTAGTGTTTTGGACGAATTGTCACAGTGATCTCATTTCTTGATTTGAATGTGCATTGTCATGTCACGAAAGTGGAGAATAAAGTTTCCAAAAAAATTCTATTTTTAAATACAGTTGCCTAAAAATATTTTTATAAGGACTTTAATGAACAATGACACCTTATTTTGATTGTTTTGGTGTTTGAAGTATGATTGTATATTAAGAAATGATTCAAAGTTGCTTACAAAATGTATCCACTGTTGTATATAATTGACAATGAATAACTGACAGTAAGGATAACTTATATCTGACAATAATGAGAAAACGCTTCAAATATTAGTAGAGACATCTATAAACGAGTTTTAGTCAAGCCATTAGGAATTCAGAGAGTTAATTTTTTGGTTACTTCTTTATTTCCACAATGAAAATGGAGATAGAGGCTGAAAGTGACTTTCCCGATGAAGTGAAGAAACCAGTCAAACATAATGTGGAATGTATTGGTGACTTGAATTCTGCTCATGAAGAGTGTAATCCATTGAAAGTAATTTTCTTTTTATTGCAGTTTCTTTAATTACATTAACAAATAATTGATAAACAAAACTCATTTTATATGACAGTATGTTAAATTACATTATGTAGAGATGTCATTTGCATCTTCTATATTTATTACAGTTGGTATCCAATTATTTTTGTGTTAGCTCTTAATAATCTTTTCATATGATGACAGATGTTAATTGGAAGTTATCTGTTGTTTCATTGGGTGCATGATTATTATTAATTTGTAACAATAATGCTTCTCTTTTCTGCAGGAAATGTTGCCACCATCTGTAGTTTCAGAGTGCCACGTTTGTTCTTTTAATGCTTCAAAATTAGGATTCAAGAGTTGTTTCCGTCTTCGACTGGAGACTGTGGAGGAAGTGAGGAAGTTCCTGGCGACATTTCAGGAAAAGAGCTATGTTACATGGCGCTTACAAAGCACTAATCCGGCACAGATGTCTGCAGGAAATAAAAACTTATTTTGGGTGAGTTTCCTAGAAGAAGATCTGATGATTGCCTGTGTAGATTGTTAATCATAAACACCATGGAGATTGTTGGGGATGTGAGACCCCCCCCCATACACACATACCCCAAAAAAACAAAAAAAACAACAACAAGAAACTGGCAAATAAAGTCAAATAAATATAGAAATTTATTGTCAAAAAAGCTGTTACAATGCGCTTATGACCGTGTGGAGGACAATAAACTAAAGTAATCTCCGGGAGCAAGCAAGGGACCATCCCATCAATTCCGATCAAGGGCCCTAAGGCAGAGACGGATTTAACATTTCAGCTTTACACTCATTAGATGAGAATAAAAAGAGTTAGTTACATGTTATAATATCAACTGAATACCAAAAAATTTGTATTTAATAAAACACACACAAAAAAAAGACAGTTCACAAGTATGTATTACCATTATCAAGCTACTGATTGTTTGAAATATTGTATATAAATAGAAACGATTAAAATAACTCTGAATTTGAGATTAATTGTTATAATAGACTGCCGCTCCTATGCAAGAGTTTAGAGAGACTGTATATAAAATCCACCTCTACCTGAGAAAAACCTGGGCCAGGATGTGTGTTTATGTTTTAACTACAAACTGTTTAATTCATGAAGAGACAAGGCATGTACTTGTGCCGAGTGGTTTCTCTAAGGATGATAATGTATAGCAAACGGAAAGTAAAATTTCTGGTAAGAAAGTGGTAAAAAAGAAAGGATCAGTACACGTGTTTAGGATATTTGAGGAAAAAGTTTTACGTGGATAAAAGTTACATTAAACAATTACCTAAAATATGTGTAGCTTTTTTACAAATAATCAACTAGTACTTCTTTGACTTATTTGGAAACATTTATTTTCATTAACTCAGTCTTGTACTTGAGGTATAAATGAATAATATATCTTAAAAAAGCAGTTAAAAATATGCATATGACCATGTTGGTCTTCGTAGTTTCTGTTTTGGATTTGATCCAAGAAACGTGTGTGAGCTACACATCTACGTTCACTTTCTTGAGATCACATTATATATTTAATGGAATTAAAAATATAATTGAAATTTGATAAATATGTACTTTAAGTGTGAAGAACTTTAACCCATTAGTGATGAAAAACGTGTACTACCTGTCCTCTACCTTTGTGGGACTTCCTGATGGAAGAGATGGATGGATGGCCCGTCCTGTACTTTTAGGTCGGGTAGTCTGAATCTTTTAGAAGTTCATTGTTAAATATTGGTTGTTCTTCTCAATAACTTTATTTTATATTGATGTTTGAGTGAAGTGGTGGTAATTTTGTATTTGTTGGTCAGAAGAAAATTCAAAGCTGTGGAGTGCCCTTTATGTTTGCAAGGTAAATTTTGGGGACACATTGAAAAAGACCCTTCTACATCCGAGGCAAGACCTTCATGAAAATGGAAAGTGTGCAAAACAATGGGAAAAAGATCAGAGACAGTTTACCGTTGTAAAAAGTGTTTAGTTCCCTTCCATTTAGATTGTTTAAAAAATTTATCATACTAAAAACAAATAAAATATATTTTTTCGACAAAATACAGGTGAATTCAATTTTTCTAATTCGTAAATCTATTACAAATATTTTTAAAATGTCAAAATAAAAATAAACATAATTTTAGTGAGCCCAAGAAATTGCCATTGAATGTGCTACTGAGGCAGTGAAATTAATTCTACTGCGGCGGTTGTAAAAATTCTAAGAAATTTCAGACATCAATGGGTAAAAAGAGAAAAAAAAAGTAAAAGGTTTCTCCTAAATTAACAATCTGTGGATATTTACTACATTAACCATTACTCGAGTGCCTGTTCATTTCTGTAACCTTGGGATTCATTTGTGACACAAGAAGGAACGCTCCCGTCATCTGGAGATTAGAACTGAATTAGAATCTTATTTTTATTTCTGCTGCTGAGTAAAAAAAAACCTTCTGTTGCTAGTTTGCTTAGTCGGCAGAGACGCATGTTTAAAGTGGGTCATCATACTAGTTAACCTTAACTGTATACCTTGTGACCTTTATCATTTCAAAATTTATTACATATTATGTTGCTGAATATGACTAAGTCAATGAAAATCAAAAGTAATAGAAAACTGCCGAACTCAAAGCAAGGAGAGACAATTTTGAGTTATGAAATTTGTTAATAGAATTTTACATTACTAAGAAAACACAAACCTTGTATATTAACTCTGCAAAGTAAATAAAGTTATTTTAAAACTGGTTAACATGTTCATAGTCTCTTATGTAAATTAGAAGGGAGGGTTGGGGCACAAAAATTTTATTTGGTTGCAGCAAACCTCAAGGAATTGGGTCCCTTCCAATATTTTTTAAAGTTGGTATCCAATTACCTCCAGGTTGTGTAACATAAGTAGAAACTAATGTAGTAGTTGAAATAATGTTGCACTCAAAGACCATTCAAATGATGTAATTATGTGGCTTTAGAATGGTGTCAAAATAGCAAATTTAAGTTGAGACACCATCTTTTAACGCAATTGCATTTCTTAACTCTTGCCTACTCTCCTTGATTTTTGCAGGCACGCTATAGATGTCAGAGCAGTAACGATCGTATTGACAAAAATGCTACCAGACCTCACGCAAAACACTCTGGCTGCAATGCTAATATGGTTATAACTCTCAAGAGGAGACCTTCAAACAGAAAGTCCAGGTAATTAAAAAAATACCCCGGGAACCTAGAGTGGAGACAAGTCCTTATGAGACTGAAATACAGAAGGAGATGAGTTACATGGATGTAATTCAATGTTCTAATTCTACTTCATTTGACCATTATGAAATCAAGAGAAATAAATAAATTATGACTTATGAGCTCACCACCACAAAGTATTTGTATGCTCTGCAGCAGGAATTTATTTATTTGCTGAAAATAAAAGATACTTTATCGTAATTAAATTTGTTTGAGTCACTCAAAAAAAAAATTTCATTATGCTTTTGTTTGAAACTTTTAGTTCTTTCAATTCATTTGGTAATTTATTAAAATATGTGATAGCTATGAATATACTGTTTTTTGAGCAACAATCTTTTTATACCAAGGCAACAGTTTTCTATGCATCTCTCTAAGGGAGAATGTCATGTAATTTGTAAATGCTAAATAAATATTATATTATCTTTTTTATGGACGATCAATATATTGTGTAAACGTGGACTTCCGTGGTCAGAGATCAGTATAAATTTGTTTGACCGGGACGAACCTTCTGGGTCAGTAGACAGAGCTACCGTTGTTTCAGCCATCTTGCTGTGGTGTTCTTCAGGGCAATGTCAGGCCTTCTTCAGGGCACAACAGCAACTTAGGTCTGTACGATTCTGACATTGCCTTGAAGAAGGCCACAGCAAGTTGACCATTTATGTTGATAGTTCTGTCTACTGAGACACAGTTTGTCCCAGACGAACAAGTTTATACATTTTTATTGTGTTTTTCTGGAACACAATGTTTTGACTCGTGGTTTGAGTCAACAAATTGAAACAAGAAATGTGAATGCTACAACAGAACTATTGAACATTATATTAATCATAAAATTTTGATTCACACCATGATACAAAACATTATGGTCTGGAAAAACACTATAAAAATATATTGATTGTCCAAAAAAAGGTTATAAGGAATAATTTATTTATTTATCTAATCATAATTCAAAGTTCTTGTTTCTTGATTTTGCAGGTCGAAAGATCCTCACATGCCAGACTTCCCCACCATCATAACTGTACGCCACGAGCATAATCACGAGTTGTACTGCATGGATGCACTCAAGTTCCGGGACGTTTCAAGAGAGACCTCAGAAAAATTCAAGAAGCTCTTTCAATCGGGACATTCTCCGGCTTCTGCTTTGAATATGCATAAATTCGATCTGCAATGGGAATATGCTGACGTGTTTGTTCAAACACTTGCTGATAGATTCATCTGTCCAGACTATCAGTGGACTCACAGGTGAGATTCAAGAGAAGGAATTTAGTATAATTTTCAGTTTTTCATAGAGTGCATCTTGGACATGATTTTACTAGAAAATGTTTCCCAATCCATGCTCTATTCATTTTGAGGAAGTTAACTGTTTTTATAAGGAGTCAGCTTAGCTCAGTGGGTTTCGCGGTGGGGTCAGGGTTTTTCAGCACACCTCAACATCCAGACTGACTCCCAGACCCACTCAGACTGGATACCAGGGCTGTCCGGGGATCAAACCGGCCGGAACGAGATGCTGGCCACATCTCCTCTTTCTAGTACTGAGGTTGAGAAATTGGGCTCCTTCACGACCTGTTGTGGGATAGTTTGACTTGTGAAATATTTTTATAAATTTTCTTACCCTTACCCAATTAACAATCTCAATTCTGATTAATCATGTATCAGAGACTCTTTCATCCATTATCAATTTCAGCTGATAGCAAATTGAAAAATTTAATCTTCCCCACTTCATTTCAAACCAGAAACATGCCTAAAATTTCCTATGTTTATGAAAGAATCATTAGATTTAGCTATTTGGAGGGAAATAGTCCATTCTAATAAACAACTAGTCTACCAATTATTTACCTCTTGTGAAAAGAATCTCATATCTAGGTTTCTCAAACCTTGGACACATGTTGTAAATCTTTATGTAAGATGATAACTTAATGATGTAAGCATGAAACTAAATCATGCTTTACTCAGAGTTAAATTCTTAATGAAGTTAATATTATTCTCTTTGCTGTTTCTTGTACTTTCAATATATTATCTCTTTAGCATTAATGTTTTATGGGATTGCATTGGTGTTTCGAAGAAGTGTAGAGTACCCTATTAAAGCACACAATTTTATTGCAGACTGTACCGCAAGATATTTAGCAAGGAGTATGGGCTTCCGAAGGAAGCTCTTCTTGACAATCTGGAGACCAAAATTTTGGAAATCAACAGCAGCAGCGACAAACCGCTCATCAAGATGGAGCAAGTGCTGTCACAAACGATGATTGCCATCTGCACTCCGTTAATGAGACGAGTGCACACTCTCTTACCTCAAAGTGGAGACATTGCTTTTCTAGAAGCTTCTGGAGCTATGGAGAGACACAATCACAGGATTTTCTTCATCCTCACTCATTCGTGCACTGGAGGATTACCGTTGGGAGTGATAATTACTACCTCGGAAAGCGAAACCGTTATTACTCATGGGTTGGAAATGATTAAGAGCCTTGTGGGCGACGAGGGGTTTTACAATCGAGGGAAGAAAGGACCCAAAGTGTTTATGAGTGACGATTCCTCGGTACAACAGAATGCTCTGGCAGATTGTTTTCATGACTCTGCGATTTTGTTGAGTGTTTACAACATATTGCACACATCGTGGCAATGGTTATGGGATGCTAAGCACAAAATTCCGTTGAGTGATCGAACGCCTCTCATGTACTTTTTGAGGTATTTGATGCACGCGTGGAATGAGGAAGAACTGAACAATTGTTACAACGCAGTGTTGAGAGATCCTGTGGCTCTAAAGCACCCAAATTACTTGGACTACTTGTCGAGGCTTTGGGAACGGAGGCAGCAGTGGGCATTAGTGTTGCACCTGGATCCGACAAATAACATCGCAGGCACCATAATCAAGGTGATGAAGGATACCCTGCTTCACAGGCTGAAGTATTACAACATCATTCAGTTGGTGGATTTCATCTTCACCAGAATGGACCTGTACTATCAGCGCCGGATATCGGATGTAGTCGCTGGGAATTATGTATCAGCGTTGCGACACCGTTACATGTCAGCAGACAACTCTCAGGAAGAATTTAATATCAAGCGGTTGTCTGAGGATCTGTTCGAAGTTGGCAATGAGGACTCCAGTTCTTTTCAGGTGCTAAACCATCTTTGATTTTAACAAAACGTGCCCATAGGTTTCTAATATTTTCTATATTTGATCTTTCTTATTCCTAATTTTACATTTATTTTACTGGGTACAAAGGTAGTGAACATATAGACCTAGATACTTTATTTGAATCACGCTATTTATTGTAGCACAGTTATATGAAAAAGAAATTGTATATCTTGATTTCCACCTTGTCTGGTTGAGCATCCACATAGTCTGAGGAAGTCATATATGCAGTTTTTGATGAATTTAAAGATAATTTGTTATAACTTAACCATTTTGTGATGTTGTTCTCAATTGTTTTGTGGTATTTACTTTTTTTACAGGTAAACGTAACAATTGGAAGATGTTCTTGCCGTGTTGGGCAGAGTGGAGCACCCTGCAGACATCACTATGCCGTGGTGAAGAATTACGACATTGCGAGCTTCAGCTTTTCACCTGTTTACGATTCTTCCACTCGGGACCTCCTCCTTCAAGTTTGTGGCAATCAGACAGCTGATCCTGCTTATGATGTAATTGATTATAACAACACTGACAATCCTGATCCAGTCTCGGACGCTGTTCAGGATCATGAGAGCCTTCCCAAGATGGAAGGAGCTCATTCTGTCACTAAGCCAACACCCGATCCACCTCAAGAACTGTACGTTGCAGAGTGCGATGCTTTGCCGTACGATAGTGGAGTTTTCTCCGACACTGAGAGCGACTCTGTACAAGTGGAATGTCTTAAGGAGTTGGAGAAGTTTTATTGTTATGTTCGTGACAAAGTCAAAGAACAACCCAGCATCTTCCTCCCTGCTGTTACTAAGTTTGTTGATAATTTCTCTCACTTGCAGACGGACCAAGAACGTGTTTCAGCTTTGGGTTCCTTTGCGGTGGATCCTTTCTGTCACGAGAAACGCTCCCTTGAAGCGTGTGAATCAGACTTTGCATATGGAGTGAAGAAGAAACGGTGAAGGTCTCTTGATGCTTGGGCTTCCATACTGTATGTGCTTTTTACTTTGATTGTGTGGCAGAACTGGTTTGAGGAGATGAGATGCCCGTAGAACTGAATCAGCGTAATTTTGTGGCTGTTGTTCAAATTTTGTTACATTCATCTACCTGAGACGAGAAAAATGAGTTGTGCTAAATAATGGAAGATAAGTTGTTTATTTTTTTCTCAAAATGAACAAGCAAGAATGATTTTTCGTAATTGCAGATGTTGGTTACTGCTTGAATTAAACTCAGCTCTGAACAGTGGGGAAAAAATCTTCAAGAGCAGGTTGCTGACTACCTCAGTAGCAGTTTTCTATCTCTGTTGAAGACAATACAACTTGGCAGTCAATGGTAGACTTCCCTCAAACATTGATCTATCAAAAAGTGTAGTAACATTTCAATTATGGAGCTATTAAAAAATATGTGTTTTTTTAGTGGTTATATTTTCAAACTCTGAAGTTGTTTTATGTCAGAAGCAATATTATATCATTTCTGTCACAAATTTAATATAAAAAATAACAGTCTGAGACTTAACAAATCTTACCAAGAAATTAAGAAAGGTTTTGTGTCAAAACTGTAACAGATCATGGAGAAATTGGAAACTGGCTGACAATTTTACAGCATCCAGTTAACACAGTTTGGACTTCAATTTTTCTTAAACTACATTGGGGTCAGTGTGGCTCAGTGGGTAGATTGCGAGATCAAACCGGCTGGAGCGAGATGCTGGCCACATCTCCTCCTCCTCTCTACCTAATTACAGAGTTCTACCCTCCGTGAACCCCTTGGGCACCTTCGGGAGCCTGTCGTGGGACAATTTGACTTTGACATTGTTAAAATTTGAACAGTAAAATTAACGTACCAGAGTTTTTGATACTCGGTATATTAATGAATTACTTGGAACTGCTTTATTAATTTAAACCGATAAATAATAATTTGTTACTTAAGAAAATGACATAAATATTCAAGTGATAAGACTTGTGCCTGCCATGTTCATGCTACCATAAGAAGAGATCATTGTCTAGCATCAAGTCACAACGGATGTAGTCATCACCTTTGTCCTTGTGCTGAGGAGGCAAAGTTATTCTTGGAGACATTACACGAGCTCTGATCAATATATAAAAATGTAAGCAACACAAATTGTCTGATCAGTTTTTCGTGTGGGGCCAGCATTCAGAGTTGGTCAAATCACTGAGGTGTACAACTGCCTTCTTTATTTTTATTCTGACTGTAATTAAACACGACAATGTGAATAATAATGATGAAAAAAGACATGATTTAATTTCTATCTATCAGTTAAAATATAGTACAGATAATATTGAAGAGCTTGCTTTGCTCTTTTGAAATGGATGAGAGCATGTACAAATATGGCAACTGAGCACAATGGTTTTATGATTTATGCATCTCAAAAGTGAAATATTTTCTCAGATGTTTAGTGACCAATAGATAAAAAGTCATGTAAAAAAGAAAAATACTACAAAGGAAAATATACAACAAATCAAAGTAAACTTCCATCACTTTTGTGATTTAAAAGTTGGTCTTATTTTGTAAATAAATGTTTTCTCCATAAGACGTTATGTATTGCAACTTCAATTATGATTGGAATTATTTTATTTAAATGGGCAGTGAGGTATGTTTTTCAAGTTGAAATCACTTTAAGTACATGTTAATTTGTTTATATATTTTAATGATTTAATTCTACCTACGCTAGTACTACCCTAAAGAGCATTTTTTTTTTTCCTTTTTAAAATGGATCTCTATAAGCCAGAAGTAGCCAGCAATTTGCTCTTCAATGTAAATGCCTTCTACAGGTAAATGAGTGCAATGTCGCTGGAAGTGGGGAGCAAAGAGTGAAGCGTCTCTTTTTCTACCCTCCACTCGGATATAAAACAGGAATTCAAACGCAGGAACAGTGGTTTCTAACTCTGATTAACAACTTCTAGTTAGAGGCTATACTAATATATATTACATACTTATGATTCTGACTGTCACTTTTACGCTTCTTTTTTATACTAGCGTTCAGCATTTATGTGAAAACTTCAGAAAACTATTGCTCACTATTCACTTGTAGCTGTGCTTCGGTTTGTGTCTCAGTCAGATTTATATAATNTTGTAAAAAAACAGTACAAACTGCGTATGACCACGTGGAGGACAATAAACTAATTTACTCTCCGGAAGCAAGCAAGGGACCATCCCATCAATTCCGATCAAGGGCCCTAAGGCAGAGATTTAAATGAGCAGTTTAAAATATGGAATGTGTTTGGGAAAGTTTTGAAAATTTTTATTAGCATGTCAGTGTAACACCCGCTACAGGCAGCTGGTCATTTCTGCTATAAGCATTGATGTTGAAAAAGAACAGTATGTATAGTGAAATTATTGCCAGCACAAACTGCTGAAACTTAGAAAGTTCAATGTCTGCTGAATGCATGGGAATGTAAAATTAATAGTCCAAATTGACTCTAGGAAATCTTGCTGTTCATGCCCGTTAATGAATGAAATCATCTAGCTCATGATCAATTATTTCAAAGCATACAATAAAAACAGTTAAATTACTGGAACCAAGCTATTGATGAAGTTACTATAATAATTTGGGTGGCAAGCACACTTTTGGGTTATTCCATGTCATGCATTATAAAATAAATTTCTTCATATTTCAAAATTTCATTTTGATTTTGTTCCAAATTTGCAGACAGATTATTTATATTTTAAAGGCCATTTTTCCTATCAGATATATCATATTTTGTATCAATCACAACATCATCACATGTTAAATAGCCTAAACAATATGCATATATGTTAAATGCAAAATGAGTTAAAATGGTATAACCCTCTTTGCATTCTGTCTTTGTAAATGTTCTAGAAAACATAATGGAAGCTGGTTTCTTTCTTTTGTTCAAAGTATTTCTCTGAGAATTCTTTTAATGTTGGGTATGTCATACTCATTTTGCACTAAGAGGCTGAAAACATAATTCATACCACACTTTCCAATCATTTCACAAATTGTCTCATTGACTCTTCCCAAAACGTAGATGGATGTTCACAGATGAGAATTGAATGATAATTTTTATGAAATTGTAATATTTACATTTCAGTCATTCTTGTAGAAATTGTTTAAACATAGTATCATTATTAGACGAGTATAGTGCCAAATGTTTGTATAATTTTTATACCAAAATAAAACATGTAGCTGTAATGTCAGTTGAAAAAGAGTATACATTAAATAAGTGATGCCGTTGACTGGAGCAATTATGGTGATATTAGTGTTCTGTATTTATTTCCCTATCCTATTTTGTGCACCAAGAGTATTTGTCATACATACCATGTCTTCTGTTACGGAAGAATACCCCGGGTCCTCGTTGTAAGTTATGCAATAACTCTCCTTTTTTGTTGAAGAGTGTTAAAACGGTGGTTGATGTTGTGTATTGTTGTGTATTGCTGATGAAGTAGTGTGGAACTTCATTTTATTTTATTTTTATTGTAGTATTTGTAAATGGGAAATGTAGCTAAGTGCTATTGAAGCTTATCTACATGGAGTGAAAGGAGTCAGGAGTTGGGTGGAAGGCAATTGTTAGTAGAAGTAGTTAGTAATAGTTAGAGTTATTGATACTAGAAGCTGGATAGAGGAAGTAAGCTTTGCTTTTCAGTAGTTTCTGCTACATGAACTGGGACATTCATGTAAAAAGCTACAAATATTTTCTCGTCACCGGGAATTGAAACCGGTATGACTCGGTGAAGAGCAAGAGCGCTACCGCCTGTGCCACCAGAGGGTCTGGAACTTTATTGAGGATCAACGAAGCCGTGATGCAGATAGCGTTCGCTGTCGAAATGTTGGCCTAGTCAATAATTTTTTTTGCCTAAACTCAAAGAACATCCCAACCACCAATATACTTTGCTTTGCTTCAAATCGATAAATAATTTTGGCATGAACCGTTGCTTTGCTAAAAGTCACTATATAATTTTGGCATGAATCATTAAGAGTTGAGCCCCCAGGGGACTTACATCTAGTAAGAACGTGTTTGGCGAACACAGGGCCCCGAGCTTAGTCTGGCTTTACTTCCACTTGTGTGAGGCTCCTTCCTTTCTCTTTCCTGACCTTCCTTGGTCACCTCTTGCTCTTTTCGATCCTGACTCAATTAGGGTAAGGGTATCTTTCATTTTCCTCATTTTTATCCCCCCCTCATTTTTTGTCCTCCATGTTTTGATATTTGGTTTTGAGATTTGTTTTGGTATGTTGTAATTCAGGAGGGTTTTTAGTGAGTACGGTTGAGTCATTCGGCGAATCCCACATGCGGGGAGAGTCATGTTGGCTCTCCCTAGTGCGTAACTGCATTTTACCTACCCGTACAAGTTTTTCGGGCTCCAATGACCTTTGATGTCGACGAGCCGTAAAACCCCCACAAGAAAAAAGAAAAAGAGTTGAGTTCTTTGCAAATCAACATTTAGTGAATGAGAGAAATTTAACAATTATATAATGACTTTTCTAGTATAATTTAAAATTTTATGGATTTTAAATCTCGTTTATATTCTTAAACAGGTGAACTTCCCCACAAAGGACAACCATGGGACCATATTTGTATTGAGATGTTTGTGGAAAAATAAAGTCAATGAAGTTCTTATAAAAGGTTTAGGCTGTGTTCCGTCAAAATGTTTGGTTTGTGGAAGTGCATTTGAGGAGTCAATCAATGAAAGTAAAGAAATAAAGAAATTTATTGTCAAAAAAGCAGTTACAATCTGCGTATGACCACGTGGAGGACTGTACACTAATTTATTCTCCGGAAGCAAGGAAGGGACCATCCCATCAATTCTGATCAAGGACCATAATGCAGAGGCGGATTTAACATTTCAGCACACTCCTAAGATAAGGATAAAAATAGTTTGGTATGTTACAGTCTTATTAATTTGTATTTAATAAGACGCAAACAATTATTTCAGAAGTACATATTATTATCAAACTAGATATTATTTGGAAAATATTGTTTATAAATAATTATTAAAATAACACCAAACTTGAGATTTATTATTTCAGTAGATGTCACCCCAGTGAAGACTGTTTTCATATGCGGTGCCAGTTGCACAAGTTCCTTCCCCTAGAATGGATCTTTAAAACCTCATTCTTCTCATGTTTTTATCTCGGAGAAGCTACAATAGACTACAGTGAAACGTGTCTAACAGACGCTCATGGGACCTTAAAATTCATCCCCTATTGAGAAGTGTCTGCATTTGGCAAGTTAAGATCAATAAAGTAGAATAAAATGACAGGGAACATAGAAGTGTCAATTAATGGAGGTTCCACTGTATTGTGTGATCTTTTGCTACTGGGGAAATTAATTTTTGAAATCGCATTGAATTTTACCTATATTTACTCCTATACTTACATTAGATGAGGAATATTCTAAAATTTTTCTTTTTAAACCAAATTCACCATGGAGGTACTGATAAATAAAACTAAAAAGAATTTGCTGAGAGATTATTAAATTACTATTTGCTCTTATGACAAGAATTACCGGTAAAGCAAAATGTCAGAAAAAGAGGATTCCATTTTTTTTTTTGCATGATATTTTTTTTTTCTTCTACAAGAACCCCTTCGTGTTTTTTAAACAGGGCTTTAGGGCTCACCGAGAACCCATTCTCATCCCATCCAAAAAATTTGCATTCAAGTAGTCAAACTCAATAAACATAGTGATATAGTAAAATTTGAGGGAACAAATTTTGGCTTTCAAAAATTTTTTTTTGGAATGTTCCAGATTTTATGAACTTTTTAAATGATCTATATTACAGGAAAGCTCATTTCATATTAAAGAGTTCGACACCTATTTTAGCTCTATGAATAATGGTTTTCAATCTACAGCTGTTAACAAACATGCAGTGCGCTGTCTTCTTACGTTTTTTTTTAAAATCTTTGTAAGCCTATAACTCAAAAACCAATATTTAAAACAAATTTCTGGTTTGATATTCACTTCAGGGGTACTACAAGTGTATGAAAAATTATAAAAATCTAAGGTTTCATGGATCAAAATTGTAAAATTTTTGATTGATTTGATACAGATTAACCCAAGTTTTACCATTTTTAAGGTAACACTGGTAGATTTAGGAGGAGGGGGTGCTTTCAAGTTCAAGTTGCCCCTCAAAATTAAAAAACCAACAGTAAAAAATGAATTTGCTTTCTTTTTAGTAAAGAAAATAAATTTTATTTGGTACATACGTATGTAGGAGTCAGTGGATAGGGTAGTCTGATTTTTCATAACACCTCAACCTCCAGACTGACTCTCAGGCCTACTGTAAAATGAGTACCTGGTCTATCCAGGGTTCAAACTGGCCACATCTTTGTCCTGGCACTGAGGCCAAGTAATTGCTGAGCTCTGCCCTCTGTGACACCTGTGGATGCACCTTAGGGCCCGTTGTGGAAAAGTTTGACATGTCTTAGGTATTACATGACATGGCATTATGTAGAAAAAATAAATTCTTACAGAAATTTAAAAATTGTCGTAAATGTGGCCACCAGTTGCCAATTTATCCCCCTCCTCCTAATACCCTGGAACTTTCACTGATTCATCTTTTATTTTACTGTTCACATCTATGAACAGAGTAATATATACCAAACTACAGCATATGAGTACATTAGTAGATCATATGGTTTAGCAAAAGTTCATAAGCATGATCTACCAATGAGCCTTATCTCCTCTATAAATAACCCAGTATATCTATTATCCAAATTCACCATAAAAATAGTTTAGAATGTGCTAATAAAATTATGTAATACAACATTCCAAATGATTTTACTATGACATCAATAGATGTTACAAATATGAATCCTTTCATACCACATGATTTCATTATCTCTACAATTATGTCTTGTCAAAAAGAAAGATGAATTAAAAATTCTAATTAAATTATTACAGGTATTAAAATAATTTTAAAATTGAGTTGTTTTAAATTTAATGAACAATATTATCACCAAGTATTTGGTACACCCTTAGGAGGCATTTTAAGTAATTTACTATGTGAGGTAGCTATGCGAGACCTTGAGCAAACATCTAGGAAGGTTTAGACTATCTGCTCTACCTAAGATGTGTTGATGATTCCTTGATAGTGATCAATAAAAAGAAAATTAATGACCTATTCGATAAGTTTAATAACTTTAATAATATCAAGCTCGCACTAGAAATAGAAAGTAACAAAACTATTAATTTCTTGGATTTAAAAATTATAAATGAATCAGGCCATGTTATCATTGATTGGTTTGAAAAACCAAGTTCCACTGACGGACTACTAAATTACAAATCTAATGACCCTTTTCATCAGAAAAAGGCTATTGTCGATAGATTAGTACATACAATATTAAGCATCTCTCATTACAAATTTAGGGAAAAGAATATTAAAGAAATTGAGAGTATCTTGGTAAAAAATGACTACCCCCTTAAATTTATTAGAAAACAAATAAAAAACTTCCCATATACGAAAAAAATTGAAAGAAAGGATAATATATCTTTAACTATCAATAAATTTTTGATACTGCCGTACATTCCCAAAATAAATTCAGAGATATATAGAATGTGTAAACAATATAATATGAAACCAATCAAATTTGGAACAAACATACATATGCTAAGAGCAATAAAGACCAATTAGAGATTGTTGGTATTGTATACAAAATTACATGTAAAAACTGTACTATGTATACATAGGTCAGTCAAAATAAAAATTATGTAAAATAGAATTGAAGAACGTATTAGAATGGTAAGTAATAGTACAAACACTAGAAAGAGAGTGATAGTTAAACATTGTGTAAATAACAACCTTACGATGGATTTTGAGAGAACAAAGGTTATAGGTAAAGAAGAAAATAACTATAGAAGGCTACTATCTTAATCAATACATATCAAAATCAGTAACACCATTAACAAACAAATTTAAAAAAACAAACAACATATTTACGAGTGAATTTGATAGCTCATTGTACCTATTAAAACATACCAAATAAGTTGTTCCGAGGTTAACAACAGGCCTCCAGTACCTTACTCAGAACAAAGAATAGTTTACACTCTAACGTCGGAAAGAAAAGATGTTCAGAATAGTCACGATGCCATTTTTACCTATATGAAACAAGTTTTAGAATTTTTTTCTATAAACCTATATCCAAATGTCAATGCTTTAAAATTGGACACATGAAATTCACAATTTCTTGTTACTGGCATGTCAGCATTTGCTTATTTTTACTTAAAAATTTGTACTGTTATGATATAGTTGGTGTTTTGCATTTTATCTTGTACATGTAGTAGTGCAACCCAACAGAATGCGAAGAACCTGAAGAGGAGGCTTGAGTCTTGTCCTCGAAATGTTGTTGCACTCAACCACAGTGAATATGTGATTTTAACCATGAAATAACTCAGTTTTGTATTTGTTTTGAAAACATTGCATCATTCCTTTCTTTTGTGCCACCAATATTGAGCATATATTGTTGCAAGATCTTTTCCAACATCATTCCTAGGGCAGGTTGACCAGGTAGATGGTTGTTGAGGACATCGGACACCAAAAGTTTAATTTTGAGAAAAAAGCAATGAACATTACTCTGTATTACATGTTTTCATCTCGAATCTGGGCATTATAATGTTCTTACATGATAATTAATTCTCTAAATATTTTATGTCCTTAGTCTGTAACAAATAACAAGAAATTTATAATTGGAAAACTGCAGATTTTTATTGTTAGTGGAGGAGCTTATTAAAAAATTGATGTAACTATGTAGTATTATAATAAGAAATTGAAAATCTATCAATCTCCGTCAGAGTTATAAGCTGTACACCAACATACTTTATAACAAAACTGAAACCTTTGCTCACATGTACCCACACCCTTGTAAATGTACTGTACTTTGTGCCAAATGCATGACCTTTAAAGGTCGATTCATTTTAAAGAAAACCACATTCTTCATATGAAAACAAACATCGCTGGTATAAATACAATGTTATCCTGCAATATCTGTGACTTACATTAATTATGTTAGCGAATAGATTGGTTATATATTTTCCAAGGACCTGGAATACAATGTGACAAACATCTATTAAAATTTGAAATTTATTAACAAGGGGGTAAGGGAGTAAGGTAGGTGAAAGAGCCCCTGGGGCTCCCAAAAATTCTATACACAAATACTTTTGGGATAATCCAAAACACTTTTTTTTTTTCCAAATTATACAAATCACTGCTTGTGTACCAGGATAACACTGGATGAAAACTTGTTTTTTTAGCATTCTGAATAAGGTTTTAATGATGAAAATTATTGGACCCCCAGGGGCACCATCAGTCTTATTCCGCTATCCCCTTTATTAAAAAGATATAAATAAGAATAATACATGTAAATGCAAACATTCTAATTTCCCAGCTTTCTAAGTAAAAAATAAAATTAAAAAGTCAGCTAAAACCTAAACTTAACTAGTAGAGTAAACATATTTACTTTATTAAAAGATGTGTACAAGTTTGAAGATGTACATCTCTGAACTATTTCCTTTATTATTTTCACTCGACTGTTTTTTTACTTTTTTTCCCTGTGATTTTCAAGTCTTCTGGCATCATGTAAAGCAATTTTGCAACGGGATCTTCAACTTTTTCTTCCCCAATGGTTCAGGTCTTACTTTTCCTAGTCACACTTGAAGTCTACTTCACGATTTTTTTTGTATCATGCTTTTATACGACATATTTTATCTCCAACTCACTTTTACAATTCCTCTACATAAAAAGAACTATTAATACATACATTTTAGTGCTTATACATTGTTTTTTTCTTCAGACTTAGTTTAAATGTAACAGATTCTCCATAAAATAGATATCTTAATACTGAGATGCATCACTTGTAACTTGGTTACGAAAGACCTTATAAATTTGGATTATATGCTCATTTACTGTGAGCTGACTCAATAATATAACGCTAAGATTATATACTGTAGAATTTTCCTAGCAGATCATGTGACGGGGATGCAACAGGCTAACCCACCCTAACCATTACCCTCTTACACCATTTATTTTAATCCTAAAAATTTGTTCTCGCAAAACTTACTAAATAAATCAAGTACTTGAACACAATACATTTGTAATTTTGTTTTCCTCGCATATTGTTTCACAATGATGTACTAAAATTTAAGGATTTCCTTTTATTATTCTAAGAAAAGCAATAATTATTTTTTAAAGATGAATTATAAACACTGAGGAAGCAATCTATTTAATGCTATACTAATTAATAATTATGTCATTAAAAATTGCTTCTTGATCGAGTTAATTCCGTAGGAATGTATAAAACGCACTCTAGTACATGCATTACATGAGGAGCACGCGCTGACTGTGTAAATCACAGACTATAAGCCATTGAAACACAACTCTAGTCACTTACAGCCTATGCAGTGTATACACATTGAACAGATGCTCGCTGTCATGCAATGGTGCCAACCCAACACCTCCCCTCGAGCAAGGTTCACACACAACACTTTAGTCCTACTGCCCTGGAACATCACTCATGTTTCTGTCTTGATAAACCCTTCGTCAGGGAGTCAGCAACCTGCTCTTCTGTTGTTACATATTTTACAGTCAGAAGCTTGTTCCTCACAAAGTGATGTCAATACGCTTAGGGTGTTGTCTAGCTTTGCGTACCAGTTTTTCCCTGCTTGCTTCAGGCCAGAGGGGTTTCTTCAGAAGGCACTGAGACAAGACACAACAGCGGCTGCACCACTGCATTAAAACCCTTTTAAAATCTGAATCATTTGTCTGAATTTTATACTCCCGTCCGACACGCATCACCTGTTCCACATAATTCTGTAATAAGTCTTCTCGACAGCATGGTTTGTGTGAATTTTGATTTTGGAACAAATATTCTTTCTTATATCTCCATTGATAACCATATTCAATCTAGTGTTCACTCATCAGCTACACTATAATATAATACAAATCTAACATGCATCATGCTATAGATTGTTATTACTGTATGAAAACATTTATCATTCATTTTGTTTCATAAGGCTTTGTTAATGTTAACACAAATGCTAAAAACTTGCCACAGCTTCCTTCACACATTTACAAGTAAAATACTGAGAAGCCCAAATAGAAGAGTTTATTTAATGTTTACAAATAAAAAGGCAAGGTAATATCTTGATTAATTCTCAAGATATAGCAAAACTTCAAAAAATTACATCCCAGATTTATCTTTCGTTAAATCAAATTAAGTCAACTCCTTTCTTTGTGCATCTCCACAAAACGAAGCAACATCTCAAAATTTTCAGGTTTCTTCTTTAATAGTCTTCACTTCATTGATAAGTCAGGCGGGACAACACTGCTTTAAGTGAACTCTTAGGATATTACTATTGCATTATATCAGATCAATAATCTGACGAAATGTATTAACAAAAGTACACACTACTAAATAATTTTCAACACAAGCTTTCTGTTACACAAAACTTATATTAATATTGTTTGTGTGATTTAATCTCACAGATTCAGGTAGCTAATCATAACATTATTGTTGTTGCCACCATTAGTGGAATACATTCTCACAAAGACGGAGTTACTATTCTTAAGTTGACAAACTTCTTATCTCTAGCTGAAGTTCTCACGGCTGTCAACTGATAACACTTAGGCAACATTAAGACAAGACCAGCCCACTAGCAATTATCTTTTATAATAGTTATACACTCACTAAACTAAGTTTTTGTCTAGCTCCCACAAAACCAGTTTTGAACACATTAAAACTCCATCAAACAATAACTGTTCATCTTTCTGTAACTGAAGAAAACAATGTATCTGGGAAATTACTCAATTGCCTAATCACAATGGCATCCGAGAGAGGAAATATGCTATTTGCTGTACATTGTCACATGTTTCTTAATGGACCTTAAGTCGTAGGTCACCATCCACTTTGACTGCTATGAATCAAGGAGTGTTTCAATGCATGTCATCAATAGCAAGTAAATGTTTATCATCACGAACTGGGAAGTCATCGCTATATTAAATACACTCTATGGTAATAGTTTTATAATTCACATAAGCTAAACTACTAGATACAGAAATAAATTATTCCATTCATGTAAGCTTAAAAAAATATCTTTAAGGAAGACATGTAGCCNGACAGCCACTCACTTGATCGAACTAGTTTCAGAAGCTGTTGCTTCCATCCTCAGCTTCTGCACACTTCGACTAAGAAGTGTGTGTGTGGCTGACAAATTATTACAATAATCTATTCTAGTCACTCCACCGAGTACCCAAAATAATTTAAGTCGTAACTATATTCATATTAATAGTTTCAACTCAGATTCTCAATTGAATTTGGTCGAATAGCAGCATCTCCTCCACATCTCTCAAGACCTCACACAAGCAAAGGAGAGAGGGAAGAAAAATAAATCCCATAAAATACACATTCCATGTCTCTTAAATAATGTATTTACAATTTCATAGAAAAATATCAGCAGTTAATACATATTTATTACACAGTGTAAGTACAATATAAAATACTGCAATCCACAACTTGATAAAAGAAAGCCCACTATTAACTCACAAAAAAAGTAAATAAAATTTTAGTTAAATAACCATTGAACCGACGCAGTGTCTTACTTAAGCAGCCATTTCAATGCAGAATCTACACAATCACTTGTACGAGCGACATCAGACTTCCCAAGATTCCGAAACTACATCTACTAAGTGGTTACACACTAAAATTCATATAATAAAAAATATTAGTCGATAAATAAAATAAGCTCTAAAAACAATCATACAAAACATTTAAATAGAAAGATTTGTTCAAAAAAACAGCGAAGGCTTAAAAAGTGATGTTCTTAAGGCATTAAAAAAAGTGCTATTAGGTTTCTTAAAAAAGAACAGTGCAATTTAGTATGCACTTGAAGTGGAAGATTAAATGACTTGCAGAAAAACCAACAGTGTGGAATATCCACACAGTTCACGACTTTTTGTAAGTTCACCATGTTCCACCATTAGATGATGAAATTACTATTAGATGATTATAGGTAAGCGCCCTCTCAATGCAGCCAGACGAGGGGCAGACCGGGACCTCGAGAGGCCTGGACTTTGCATCCGGGTGGAGGCTTGTGGGGTTCGGAATTCGGTAAGGTTGTTGCAAGACTTGGAAGTGGAGTTCTTCCGAGGTGGTTTCAAGGGAGTGCCAACTCTCCCCTTGACGGCGCTTTTCACTTCCCCTCCAGCTTCGTTTCTCTCTCTGAGAACACGCGACGGAACGACGGAACTCCTCACCATCTCTTGGTCTGCTGTGTGTTTTTCCAGGTTCACCTGCAAACAACGTTTCAATGAGATCAATCACAAACCATTGTTTACTCTAAGACATGTTTCTTTGCTTCGAGAAATGTAACTTAAGCAAAAAGAACTTGAACAGAAACGCACTGTTTTATTTGTTTATTTTAAAATAGTTGCAGTAAATTACTTTGCTGTGCTGAACGTGGCCGTAGGCATTTGTTAACAGCTCTCTTGACAATAAATTATTAAATAAATAAATTATTTATTATGAGTATCTGGCTTGAGCTTGAACACAATGTTGCCAACGTTTTTACTTATCCATCGGCCATAAGAGTAATGATATTTGTGCCTAGCATCACGTTGGCTGGAGATTTGAATTTTTCAAAACTTATATCTTCCATTGATTGCCAACCTCAGCAATCAATTCAATGCAATCTCTCTTGTGACACTTTTGTGTTCTTTCTGCATGGAGCATGTGGAACAAATATTATCTTTTATCTATGTTGTGTTATTAACTTGTATTTCTTTACAGTAAATAATCTGTATTATTGAAAACTATTAAAAATGTATCTTGAAGACACTGCTCAAAGGGAGCAGTGAGCAACTGTACAACAGGGAAAAATTTACATGAAAACTTTTAATGAGAAAAGAGAAAATGTAAACAAGAAACATACTTCAAAATGTGTGTATGACGCTTCAGGAGATTGAACTCCCCTGCGAGCAACTGGTGCAGAGGGGGGCGCGAACATCCTCCGAACAACCTGCAACAATAACAAGATAATATTCTTTAAACAATACTTCTCAATGACAGATAGAATACTATCAAAAATTACAACCAATATTTCTCAGGGAGAAACTTCAAACATCACATTAACATTCATCGTAACATAATTAATCCACTACCTGGCATTGAGGTTCACTGCAATTTAAGAGATTTCTGTATGTTTGTGAAGTCCAGAAACGGAAAATATTGACCCACAATCAAGTACATCCTAAGGAAGTCGTCTCATTCGAGGATTCTAGACTCTTAAGAGATCATTTAAGAGGTCTGTGGGTCTCTCAAGTTGAATGTCAATGGTGGATCAGGCCCAGAGGTGACTGGAGTGGCGCACTTGGTAAGCACATCAGCGCGTTAACCTGAAGGTCCCGAATTCGAACTTCTGTTCCGTCTCCCATTTTCATTCAACGTAACATTGCCTTCAATTCTCTTTTGCTTATCCTTCAAGAGGTTTCTATGTGAAGGGCTCATGGGAATTTCACATTTACCTAATTTTTCAGGACTAACTTTTTCTTGTTGAAATCGAATGCTTAAGTTACTTTGCATAACTTTTACAAGTTTTTACAATTTATGGATGTAACTTTTACATTTTATGGATGTTGTTAATTAATTGAAGGATTGAAAAATTTGGTATACCGTAACTCTGATTAATGCAACTGGCAATATCCCCACAGAGCTCTTCCAGGTTCTATACAAATTGAACCTTTTCCCAAAACTTGCCCTTCCAACGCAAAAGGTTTTCTTTCTTGAATTATCTGGAAATTTTTGTATGATTTCCTGTCTATGGAACCAAAGAGTGCTTTGCACTTAACCGTATCCCTCCTTACCATTCGAAAATTGCATGATAACACAAGCCTACAAAATTTAACTTTGTGTAGTCTTTTGATAAAACTAGGCGATCTAAGATAATATTGCCATGCTCCATTAGAAAATTACATATATTTTACATCAGGTTATTTTACAATCGCAAAAATAAAATTTATGATATAGTCCTTGTTTTGCTGTTTCGTTACATTATTTGCAAGGTAATGTCCTCTGAATATTGATAAAATTTCATCAACAAAATTCAAAATTATTTAAAACGAGTGAATGAATTAATCATAAGCAAAAATGCTAGGATGACATTTGGTGTCCTTCAAATGAAAGTCTCATGGCCTTCATCCATGAAACACTTGTAGTTCGAAGTAAGTTGTCATTATAAACAAATTCCAGTGTCCTTGATGACGTCTTTCCTTAGTTTTTTTCTATCTAGGTAATGGGTGGTATGAATAAAAATAAGTAATTGCTCTTTTCTCGCCTTTTTGTAGGATAAATTACAACCAATATGAATAGAAATAACAAACATTGCCTCCTGCTCTTGTGGGGTCGAGTCAAAATTCCTATCCTAGACATGCGTGAACTTTGCCTTGAATTTGCAAGAATAAAGATGTAGTTTGTACTCTTTTCTTGGAGCTTTGTCTAGCCACTTTCTGAGCCACCAATGTACCAAGCTCATTTCGTTCATATTCACTTGGGCATCCATTGTCCGTTCTTGTATCGCTGTGATAAGGGGTTTCTATGTGTAGGTTTTTTACGCAATAATAATGTACAAGAATGTAAACGTATGAAATGAGGAGATTTAGAGCTACTCTGGAGGTTTTCATTCGTATCAAAAAGAGTAAACACTCATGCTCGCACAAGCATTCTCGTTTTTATTCATACCACCCAATATTTCTCACTTTGCTTATCACAAAATTCATTATCTTACGCTGCTCCTTGTGACAATAAAACCATCATCTATTAAAAATACAAAAAATAACTTTCGACGCACATTCTTGATGACTTCATGCAAGGAAGAGAGAACAATAAAAACTATAAACGAACAGTACTTCTACTGAAAACTAATTATAAAATTAACCATGTACACTCTTCCTTCATATATGAGCTTAAACACAGCATTTAAAATTCACAAAAATCTGTATGGAAAAAATAAAAAAATACAAATACCACTTGTGAAATAAGTATTCACGAACTATAATAAAAATAATAATATAACAGGTAACATCTGTTCTTTTAGGACAAATAAGACTAGTTACTTTTATAACAGACGTAACCATACCCAACACAAATGGTAAGCTGACAAAGTTCACAAATATAGCAGACTGAAAGAAGAAGCACACTGAAAGGATTTAGAGCAAGACAAAGTAGATGTAATCTCAGCAATTGGCATTACACCCACAGATCTCTACCAGAGGCTATAACCGAGTATTCACAATTAATAATGAAAAAAAGATTCCTTACCTTCCGGCCAGTAGGCACTACACTCCCACCAGATTTGGCAGAAGTCCCAGAACTGGTAGATGGGGTGGCTCTAATGATCTTGCAGGGAGTATTGGCTGGAGGTAGCTTCCGTTTCGTAGCAGATAGCATAGTTGACTTCTCCACGGAAGAAGCATCTTTGCCCTTCTTCTGAAACGGTAAAAACAATCAATAACAATCGCTCAAAATTTCTAAAACATGAATGTACTGATTCAAAAATACTCCCCTCCCATCGTGCTATAAGCAACCACAAGATCCACAATTTTAACCCTGCTGCAGAAACTAAACATTTGGGACTAGTAAGTGCTAAGTTTAGAACTGCAGTGGCGCTGTTTATAAATGATTTTCTGAACAATAAAAAAAAGGGACCGTTTTTTAAAAACGGTATTCCACTATTTAGACCCAGTTTAATATTAAATTTTCAATATTTAATAGTTTGTCTGAGAACAGTGGCTGTGATTGTCTTAATTGAATTTACAAAGACATTAAATACATATATATTGTATGTCATTGACATTATTAACATAACAGTAATGTAACTTCAAAACTCTGGTTTAAAGTCACTAGTTCCAAATACAGGAAGATCTTAGTTCTCCTAGGCATAATAAACGAAACATTGTGATTCTCAAACAACATTCAAATATCACATACATTAGTGAGACCAAAAATTTACCTTTACAAACGAAGGGATAAAAGAGAAAGAAAGAAAAGTATTTTTTTTAAAGTTCCGTTAAATGCCCAATGGGCAACAGGCACTTTTCACACAGGAGAAATAATGTTGTGCACAGTATATTGGTAATAAAACTGAAAAACTTACACGAGCTAACTTTTCATCTTCTTTTTTCTTATTGAAGGAGTCCCACATGGACCTGATCACTTGTCTCAAGTCTTCACCATTGTAATAAAACGGTCCTTGAGTTTTCCTCTCAAAATCGTCCAACAGAGCATTCAGCTCTCGCTCGATCACTGGGAGNAAAAAAAAAAAAAAAAAAAAAAAAAAAAAAAAAGATGATCTATCAACAACAGGGTAGTTAACCGAAATATGAAATAAAATTCATCAATATAACATCTGTATATTCAATAACAACAGTAATAACACTCATGACCTATATTTCACAAATTATTCAAAACTTTACAATGTTTTGACCCTGATATGGGTCACCAACACGTAAAAAATATTCAACAACATTTCAGTGAGCCACATTGTTGAGAGACTGGGATCTTCTTCGACACAACAAAAGTTGGGTGATCGAATATGCTTTGACGCTAACCTCAAACTCAATTCAAATTCGAGTCGAAGTCTGCATGGATGTGGCAGTTTTAAGAGAATTGCTGCCGTTAGCTTTTCATTTTAAAATTCTCATGATTTTACTAACCAAAGTCCACATGGAATATTTCATGAGCACTTTCCTTTAGACTTTGATTTTACACCATTTCATTTTTTCCATAAATTTTGTCTCTTAAAATAATGGGGGACAGGACTATGTTCAGGTAAATATGGTAGTGTGTACAGACTACAGAGCGAATATCACCATATTGTTTTGTACCTTCTGAATAGCTTTCCTTTCTTTTTCTTCACGTAAGAGTTGTCCACCTCGATTAGCAAAGAGTCTCTTGGGGTCATGAGCTTTCTCATCCAACTCGATCATCTTCTTCCATAGATCGTCATGGGTCTTAGCCAGAGACAGGATATTTCTACAACAAAATCAAACCATTTCAATATACTTGTTTTACATGGTCAGATTTACTGGAATATTTTACACATCACTACGCCAAGACAAATTCTCCAGTCTTAAACAGTGTTGTATCTAAAGAGTAATATTAACTTGAATCTGCAACTGCCTACTTCCAATCAGGTAAAAATCTCCAAAACTCTCAGGCTCTGTTCCATTATTGCGTTGAACGCCAGACGGCACATACATTTAAGGTAGTATTCACTAAAACATCTTAAATTGGCTTAAATGAACAGAGTAACATGTACTTATTGCGATTTCAACTTGAAAAACATACCTCACCGGCCGCTTAAATGAAATAATTACAATTATAACTGATGGTGAAATACTTAAATCACAAAAGTCATGGACGTTTACTCTGATTTGTAGTAAATTTTCCTTTGTATTTTTAACATTAATAAAATATCTACATGTTACTGGACATTACAAAAAGGTATTTCAGCTCTTTCCCACCGTCCGTACAAACAGCATTGCACATTTTCCCTGCCTGCCTGTCATTTTTACCGCCAACCTGCAGCATTGCTTCTGTGTGGCACTGTAAGAAATGAAGGTTCAACGCACAGAATCTTAAGGAGCCGTTCCCACAATGGTGAATGGTTGGAGCCCAGGATCGCATGGCCTTGACTTGCAGCCTACACACTTAAACCAATCAGAAGTGAACTGAGAAGCTCACCCTTTTAAAATGCTTTTGGACTCAACTGGGACAAAGTTGAATGATTAATTTCATTTTTATTAAGCACAAAATTCCCTTATTTTTTTCAAAATAGATGAAGACAATTTACCAGGTTCAAACAATTTACTTTTTACTCATTTACATTTTAGAGCGAATTCATTAAGAGTGAATGTGTAAAGTGCTGTTTTCTAATGTTATTCCTAATTTTTATTTCTTTAGAAAAAACAATTTTATTGATTAATCTATGTTTTTTTTTGTCTTTAAAGAAGACAATTGTTTACCTTTTTCCCTACACAGGGATAAATATGTCCCAAATTTGAAAAATCTACAACTTCCAAAAAGTTTATTTTAATTTATCAATTCTGACAAAACTAATGTAAGATAACTGAACTTATTACTAAATACTAGAAGGAAAAACCAATTATAATCAAATTCAGGTGATTAAATGTGTACAAAATTAAATTACTTTAGGCCAATCAAACAAACCATTTTAGAGAGAAAAAGTTTCAAGTAAAATTTAAAATTCTCCTCATTCTCCAGTATTTTCACACACTTTCCTCACAGGAAAACTTTTTAATGACATTAGGCCACAACATTTAAGTTCATAACTATGAAATAATATGTAATGGTATGAAAAGGTATTACAATATTATTTTGATAAGAACAGTTTCTCTCCCACATAAATTAATTCAGAGATTTTTTTTTTTGAGTTCCTTAAGGGGACTAAATCGCAAGTTCAATGAAGTTCACACCGTAGAGACATGACTGCACAGCAGTCCTCGCTCCGTTTGTAGCGACGGCAGATGCCTGGTGTGCAAAGCACTGAGGACAGAGCTGAAGATGCAGCTTCTGAATGGAACTCTTTCATGAAAGTAATTTCTGCATGCAGTGGAAATCAAATTAGAAATAAATCTTTTAAGAGAAAAGAACTGAATACAAAAGTCGTTGGGGGAAATACAGCTAAAAGACAGACAGTGATTTTATCGGATAGCTTGAAATATTTACAATGTTAATCGAGTGATTCTTTTCTGTAAATATATGAATAATACATTTTAAACAATAAATTACTTATTTGATCAAAATATTGACGATTTTTAGACGTACTTAACTGAGTACACCTAAATAATAGTCCTGTGATAAAACTGAAAATTTATTTTTCTTTCCCGTATTAGCTTATTGTTTTTAGTCATCAAATCAAATCTAACATTTTTCTTCAGAAGAATGTATTTTTTAAGACTTAAAAACTGGAAGCCATAATCCACACAAACTAATAAGATACCACTGTATTAATTATAGCCATAAGTAGCAATGTTATCAATTCACTAATAAACCTGCCGAATGTATTTCGAAGGATGTGTATTTCTCACCTACTAACTGTAGAAGGAATGTTGCTTACCGTTTAAAAATAACTTGCAATCACTATGAAGAGTAAAGTCACCTTTAGTATAGCAGGAGTATGTTAATAAACCAACTCACATATTTTCATTGTAATATTTCTTCATTTTCTCGACTTCCAGTTCGTGCAATTCCAGGAGATCCTCAGTGTAGCAATCAGAAAAGAAGGCCCGGAATCGTTGACGTTGAACTTTGCCGAAGCAACACTTCTCCCAGTAATCTGCAAGCTCTTCTCTTATTGCATCAACAAAAACTTTGATGTTTTGGCGCTTCTTCTCCTCACATCTGCCGATTTCGTTTCGAAGCTACAAAGATAAACAAAGGATTCAAATAAAATATGCGTTAAATTCTTTGAGCTGGGGTAGATATACTCCAAGTCATGTAACTTTGCCAAAAATTATGCAACATGACTGCCTAACACAAATTGCCAACTTTTAATAATTGAAGTTACATCCAAATAAATATTTATAGCAGTCACAAAAGCGACTATATGCTGTAAATAAATACAATACAAGAAGTAATAGTGTTGGCTACACTGCACAAGCACAATACCAACAACAAGACAAATAGACTGATAGTAAATAAATTTATTGCCAAGAGAGTTGTTACGAACTGCCTATAACTACATTGAGGACAAGAGAGTTATTCACTATTAGTAATGTACAATAAATTAATAAACACAGTTATGAATTTTTTTCCTCAAGTTAAAATTTCTCAAAGCAAAGAAACACGACTTCTGAGTATACAGTGGGGGGCAGTGCGCCATCACAAGAAGAACAGGAAGAATAGACAAAGTGAACTCAAACTCACCGCATCCAAACTAGTCTTGTTGTATCCTGGAAACTGCTGTAAGAAATCGTCTCTCTCCTCATACGAGATATGCAACCTCTCCCACAAGTTAGACAATTTCTCCCTCAATTCAATGCTCTGCACTTTAGCATTCTCCAGCTTCTGCTCCATCGTCTGATGCAATTCCTAACACAGAAAACATTCAGAAATGAACATAAATACCACCACTACACTCCTATTACTGTGACTATAAAGTGTATCACAAAAGAAAATACAGAAAGTAACTTTCAATTGTCATGACAATAAACATTAGTATGCAAATGACTCGAGCCTGCTTTACACTGTTCATTTTAAGTATCACTTTGTGGAATGCACTCCAGACAGGATGCACAATGCATGGAAATTTTCAAGCATGCTCTATTTTCAAGTACAACTTATTCAAATTGACTAGCGCATTCCCTGCAGCATATCTCTCTTTTTTTATGGGGCTTTAGGGCTCGTCAACATCGAGGTCATTAGAGCTCATGCAAGTAGGGAAAAATGCAGTTTCGCACCATAGAGAAGAGCCGTAGTGACTCTTCCCCGTGTGTGGGACTCGCCGAATATCTCGACCATACCCACTAAAATACCCTCCTGAATTCAACAAATTTCTAAATACAAAGATGAAAGAAAAGAAAATAGATGCAGCATCTCAGCTTACTAGTTACAGCATCTGTGTTCTCTTGAGTTGGTTGCGAGGTAAAAATAGTTTGTTTAGTTGTGTTTTTCTTTATGTTACAGTGTTCTCTTGCCAGAAGAAGTTTGTAAATTATCATAGAAAACAAAAAATATCGTATTAAATCAACTATACTTTTATCAATGAAGTCTTTTGACATATTCAGTGAAGTGGAAGCACAGTTGATATTAGTTGTTAGTTGTGCACCCCACGGCATTGAAAGACAACTCATCCTAGCAACAACCATTTCTCATCCTGTATCATGTAAAACACTTCTTTCGAAACACAGATGACATCAAGCATGACATCATCCACTTCACATCCAATTTTTGTACAGTAAGTAGACGTAAATTGTCTGTAAAATGCACTGTGTAAAGCAGGTTTCAGATAATTTCAGTTTTGTAACCGGACAGAGCAAATCGCACAAATGAAGTATTGTCCTTTAGAGAATTAAAACATGTGGCCACTGTTTCCTATAGTTTCATCTTACATCTTTTCTTTTGCAGCAAAATAACACGATTTAAAAATTACACACACACACACACACACACACACAAAAAGAACCATGTCTCGTTAATTGGAAAAGGATGTTACTTGTTACTTCTCTAATCCTTACAAATGACTGCCACTGATGCACCTGGCGAGTAATTAAAAATGTTTGTAGAGAATTGAATGTGAGTTACGTAATGCTCCATAGTATATTTATCATATACTATTCATAACTGCTGATTTTATGTTTACATAGTTGATGCTAAACATGGAATGGAGTGAAACTTTCCTACTTCCATATTTTTCTGGTCAATGAAATAGTCTTGCTACACGAAGGTAGATGTTCATATTATCAAAGAGAATGATAGTTGTAATCACTTTTGAGCTCGTACTAATAATTTTAAAAAAAATCATAAATTTTGCATAGAAATTTTGCATTACCAAACTAAAATGATAAAGATATCACTTCCAGTTTTCCTCACAATACTTCCTTTTACAATTGTTAATATAACATGTGAAGCATCATTAATGCTAGGACTCATATCAAGAATAAGCAATATGTTAAAGGAATTTGATAAGTTCTTGGTTCCTTTTTCAAGGCTAATGCAACACATTTAATAATATGGGACAGCAGTATGGTCTCAGATGTAATCCTGAGAACCACGATTTACGAAACACACTTATAAAAACTATGATCATTACAACACTTTCGAGCTCTATTAATGTAACCTGAAATCTTGAGCCAATAAAAGAACACACAGTTAGACCATTTCCTAAATTATATCTTAATATAATTAGACACATACGTGATAATTATGATTGAAAATATGTTGGTGGCAGAACTTTCGAACAAGATTTGTATGAATCATAGTATGGATATGGCTGACTCGCATTTTAAACAAACATTAGCCTAGTATGCTTGTTATAACAGAATATCCTCTTTTATTGACTACTAGCAGAATTGCCCAGCATTCAAAAACAAACAAACAAAAACACAACAACAACTACCAATCATTACTCAATATTTAAAGTAATAAAACAATTCAGAACATAATTTTAAAAAATTACTTATTTCCATGGTTAAACAATAATACAAAACATTATATCAACATTCAAAGAAAAATACTGTGAGTAGGTAGGTACTGTGAACCTGTCAAGTGTTTTGGATCTTTTCAACGTTCATTTTGCCAAACATTGTCGAGGATTCTTATACAATATTCTAAATTATTTATTAATTTCCATATCTCTCTAGCTATGCAACATTAAATTTTCACTTCTGTGAAATTGAAAAATTAAGTACCCTGAAGAAAACCTACAAAACATACACCCAGTTGTCAGTATTGTACGTTAAGACAAATTATTTTAAAATCTAGGAAGAAGGAAAATATACTTTAGACAGAAAGCTTAATAAACACACCACATAGTTAAGACCTCTGAATTATTTAGTTTTCAATTCACATTTAGGTTAAGTACAGTGGAGTCACTATAACTCGATACCCCTTTACTCTAAATCCTCTCCTAGAGTAAGAAATTAGCCATTCCTCTCTGTTGAAGTACAAAAACACCCTACAACTTGAAGTATTTAGACGTTGAAGATAACTTTTCCTATGATGTACTATCCAGACATATCACTCTCTCTAACTCAAACTACATATCTAGCGAACTCTATAACTTGAAAAAGCAATGTGTAAATTTTGCGGCACCTGTAAATTCTTTTTACAAGACTCTATAACTCGAAGCAATAGTTTTGTTATTGTCAATAAACAATCCCTTGACTTAAAAATAATGCAATCGAACTCTGGAGGGCACATTAGTAAGCCACATAGTCAACAGTCAAGCCAGAGAAGAAACGCATATACTGATTAGCAACCAATTTTAATTGTTTTTCTGCTCTAGTAATATGTCAATGATTACCATACTTTGCATTTTACTTGCAATAACCCTCAAGGAGAGTCCTTAAAAGTTTCAAATATATTCATCAATTACTTTTTCAGATTTCCATGCAACAGACATTCCATAGAATTAAATTCTATTAACATAAAAATGAAAATTACTAAAAGTCTAATGTAATGTGGAGAATTTTCCATCAAAAGAATTAAATTTGCAGAATGTTAATGAACTGAAAATATACATCTAATAAACAAAATTTTTTAAATTGATAATTGAAATTACTTTCTTTATTACACTTCTTCGTATTAATGTTGTTATAATTTTAATTAATGGTCAGAGTTTTTGGTTATTATCTTGTAAGAATAAGTTTTAAAAGAAGATTTAACTTACAGAAAGTTAAAAAGTTTCTATTATATAAATTCAATGGATACTTCTACTAAGAAATATTATGTGGAGATACCAATTCACCCAGATTTAACAACTACTATTGCATAAAAATTTGACTGAGTGAGACTACACAGTCAACTTCTGTTAACAAACACTTCTCAAAATAGGTCACTTTTCCATTGCCTGCATTTAATTCAATGTTGATCTAAACTCCCCAAAAGCAGACACACACAGAGAATGTTTCATCATATATAAAAGTTTTCACCGACCTTTAACAGCTTCAAGTTTTGTGTAGATGCTTCGATTCCCGAGTTGTCATCAACAAGCAGTTTATGGAACGTGGTCTCAGCCGGAGCACCAAGTTCTGACGAAATGCAGTCAATTCTCTGCTTCACATCAGCGAAATCAACTTTCAGTTTTCTCTGGAATACACGAGGCATGAAATCAAAACCCACGAGTCAAAAAATATTCTTCATCTCTTTATTCTTTAAGGGGTTGGAACAAAACTGTCCAAGAACACGGAGAAAATCCAACGCAGGAAATACACTAGCACTGTTACCTCCAAAGGATTTAGATTTACTCAATCCCAAGACTGAAAGAATAGTAAAACGTGAAATATATCCTGCCAATCTTCTCTACTTTACAGAATGTATTGTATAGTCCATAAAAAGGACCTAAGTCGTAATTAATCTATTTATCTTCTCCCACTTTACTTTACTTTGGATCTCAAGGGCCATCATTTCATGAAAGCATTATCCCAAATCTCAGAGAGTGACCAGCGAATCCAGTGCCTTAGCCCAAGTAGAACTGGGACAGGGCAATGGGATAATAATAATAAATTTATTGTCAAAAATGCAGTTAAAAACTACCACCACGTGGAGGACAATAAACTACTTTACTCTCCGGAAGTAAGCAAGGGACCATCCCATTAATTCCGATCAAGAGGTTGAAAAATTTCCGCAAAAATTCCTAGATAAGAAATAGTTAGCAGCGAGTTATAATAGAAATAGAATGCCAATACGTTTGTAATTTAATGGGGCTACAGAATTAATGTACACAACCGTGCCAAAGTTGAGTACACATAAAACTAAATTAATATGAATCATAAGAAAACAACCATGCAAGAAAATAGTTTTTGAAATTGTTATAAGTTATTTTAAAAGTACTACAGCGATAGCATGATAAAGTACAAGACAGATTTAAAATTTATTAAAATCAATAAATTCTTTTACATTGTAGAAGCACTGGTGCAGGAGGTAGTTTTTAACCGCGGATTTGAAGACATTCAATTTCATATATTTTATATTTTCGGGCAGTGAATTATATAGAATGATTCCCGAATGATGTGGTCCTTTTTGCCAAAGAGACGTTGACACTTTAGGCCGATGAATTGTGTTTGTGAACGAGACTGTTTCATATGAAGCAAGGGTGGTTCTTCAGTAATTCAGTCTTAACAAACACGACAGTTTCATAAATATAAATGCAGGGAAGTGTTAAGATATTTAGTTCCTTGAATAAAGGTTTACGAGAGTTTCGGGGGCGAGATTTACAAATTATCCTAACTATCCTCTTCTGAATTATGGAAGTTTGAATACTCTGACCGGAGTACCCCCAGAAGGTAATGCCTTAATGTAAATAAAGTAAACGTTTGCAAAATATACGCAACGAGAAATACATGGACTAACTACGTTAACTAAGTTTCGGAATGCGTAACACAATTTACTTAATTGGGTGGAGAGATGTTGATGGGACATAACTAGAAGTCTGTTGGTTGTAATGGTGAATAAGATGATGATAATCTCACAAACATGCAACGTAAGGTACGATTATGTAGGAGTGTTCATCAGCTAATATAAGAGAAAAGAGAAGAGCAATGCAATGCTAATCTTCAAGTGGTGACAAATGAGGGCGCTTATGTCAGCATTGCAATGAACGATAAAAACTACATAAACCCTTTGATACATTTTCTTCACTCTTATTGAAGCTAGGGTCGCCATTGTTGTTGCGGCTTGGAGGTTGTTCTTCTGAGTACTTTGAGCAAGTGATTAAAGTTGTGTCCATCGATTGAGTAGGGACAATAAAGGATTAAAACCACGACGGACAATGTGACTATGCAAACGATATCAACTAGTAAATTTAGGGAGTTTAAATTTAATGATTAGCTGGAAACAGGCTGTAAGACTAAGAACCTGTGCATGCGCATACATGTTGACAATGACTCCGGTCATAGCTCAAAAATAAAAGGAGTTGCACTGCTTGCTTCTCCACATTACTCTTCCCTTTGTTTGTGTCACTGATCATTGCTCAAACATTCTTGCACAATTTTTCAGTAGGAATACAATTTTACTTCAAGCTTGTCATATAAACCCCACCTCAAGTTCTTGATTTAATGGAGGAAGTACAATTAATTATGTGTCTGCTTTAAAATAACTTAAAATAGAAAAACATATCTACATAAAAATACAAATACATTAAATACAGTGCACTTTACTGTAAACAGTGAAGTAAAATGCTCATAATTAATTGCACAATAACTTGTAAACTAATGCAGATATGAAAAACAATGCAGAAGATACAAATTTCCCCAAATATAGCCCCCCTCCCCATTCTTTTTCCTTGAAAGAGTCACCAAAAAAGTGCAGGGGAGAACTACACTTAGTGTTTAGGACAGGAAAGCTGCTCATTCCAAGTTTCATTGTGAAGAAGAGTTAAGAAATCACTCTTCAACAAATTTACATTATTTTGAGGCTGGAAAAATTAAACAGTACATTTCCTTATTTAAAAGTATTTTTAATATTTAATATTATAATAATATGTTTTGATATAGATAATGATAGGTCATGTATGTTGGCGAGCACTAAAGCCCCCCCCCCCAAAAAAAAGTCTTGTATATTTATACTGTTAGTATTTTATACCTAACTATTCTCAATATGTTATATATTTAAGAAATTGATTCATTTGTTTGTATACCCCTCACCCCATGAATAGATGGCTTATACAGTATCTGCGAGTGCAATTGGCATAAATATTGTTGTGTCGTTTTGTATTGTTGGTATTAAATAAATTGAAAAATAAAGTAATGTGCGTCGGTAATTCTGAACACGTAATTTCTATTTTCTCCCACCGGACAAGTCAAGTCAAATAATTCTAATAGCATAGTTATAAAAAAAAATTGTGCCTTCCAACTTTTGATGAAAATTTAATGTAAAAAGCATGACTCGTGGGTTGTAAAAAAACGTTTACACCAGCCAACCCTGATATGAACAGAATGAATCAATTGTCGGTTTACCAACCTCTTGCTCCTTCATTTCCTTGACCCAAGTGCTCATCTCTTCCAGATCCTCCTCTCGAGGAATGCGATGGAGCTTATGTCTCTTCTTCAGTCCCAAAGAAACACACAAACCACTCTCCTGCGAAACAAACAGATCAAGGGATTAGGAAAGTCAATGGCAGCGTTTGTGAAAACTTCCATTCATCCCCATGAAGAAAACTGCCTCCTTCACCACAAAATATCTCAATTCACACAAACAATCATGTTACTTTCACTAGGGAAAAAAAATCAATTTATCATTACTATGAACAAAAATCTATTTTTAGCAGCCCAAAATTATATTTACAACAATTCTTACATATATTATTATTATTATTATTGGGGCTTTGGAGCTCGCCAATATAAATAAAGGATAGATTATTTTTTTTGTGGGGCTTTAGGGCTCGTCAACATCGAGGTCATTAGAGCCCTTAAAACTTGTACAGGTAGGGAAAATGCAGTTACGCACTAGGGAGAGCCAACATGACTCTCCCCGCGTGTGGGACTCGCCGAATGACTCAGCCATACCCACTAAAATCCCTCCTGAATTACAACTCAAAAATCAAATCCTAACATATCTCACGACTGTACTAAAACCATTTTTTAAAAAAAGAGGAAAGAGGAAAATGAAAGATACCCTAGCCCTAATAGCGTCGGGATCGAAAAGAACAAGAGGTGACCAAGGGAGGTCAGAAAAGAGAAAGGAAGGAGCATGGCACAAGTAAGTGGAAGTAATGCCAGACTCAGCTCGGGGCCCCGTGTTCGCCAAACACGTACTTACTAGATGTAAGTCCCCTGGGGGGTAAAGGATAGAAAAGGACAAACAGTAGATTAATACATTAAATTAAAATATACGCTAAAATCTGAACATAATAACTTTAACAAAGAGAAAGTATGAATAAAAGAGAAGACAAAAATAAAAGAAGAATGTACATTTAAACTGTCTCAAGAACACGTGGGAGGAGCCCGAATCCACTTATGAATTTGAATGGTTTTCTAAAATAGTTTCATTTGCAAGAATGGTTGGTAAATCTGCTGGCAGACTGATATTTTTCTCTATTCTGGTGCATCTTCTGTAGTCAGCTAATAGGCGACACAGTCAAAGAAGAACCACACACGTCACATAAGGGTGGGTCACCAAGTTTCCAGAGATAAAAATTCTTACAGCCAACTTCGGAAATTCTGGATCTTTTCTAAAGATGAAGAAACTTATCTTCCAAATAACAGTCAAAAGAATAGAGGAGTAACTGAATTCAATGCAAATTTGAGACAAGGCGTTGTACTAGTATGTAAAATAAATATACATATGTATAAAAAAACAAATAAAAAATAAAATACTAATTTCAATACAGTTTACAACAATGATAATTTCAGCATTTATTTTAAGGGTGATTATTAGAGGCTCAATTGAGGTTCACAGGCTTCATCTCCATGGGTTACGTAGACTTCAGTAGATAATGAAATGTGTTACAGGTTTCCAAGAGAGAAACAGTTACTGTGACAAGGATGGCGGAATTTTCTTTTATAATACCCAGTTTTAGACAGGTGAAATAAATATTTTTCTTCTTTCCTTAAAAAAAAAAAGTGAGGGAGCGGCCATCACCTCATGCTCTCCCTAATCGTCACCACTGATTGTCACCGACTCATTAGGTTCATCCATGAACCATCCATTGTTCCTTTTTATCCATCTTTTACAATATGTACTCTAACGACAGAACAGACAATGTTGTCAGTGGAGGAAGGAAAAGCAGGGTAGGTTAAACACCTCACTCTTCTTACTTGCACAACCAACATTTGTCTAGCCAGTCAAATCTTAAACTGCTAACTATGTGGCTAATAAGATTTATGATATGCACAACTACTCTAATAGATTCGACTATGGTAAACTCAGACATGACTAACTCAAAAAAAAAAAAAAAAAGAAATTCAGTTGCACCACTTTTTCTTTCCCTATCTCAAGTATCTGTACTTTAAGTTTGTGTTTAAGAATATCGATTTCACTAAAATATCAAACAAAACAAAAAATTTGTCCGAAGGATTATAAATACATACCTGTTCAAGCAATTCGTGATACCGTTGCATCCTGTGTTCCTTGATCTCTCTGATACCTGTGAGCCTTTCTTGTAATCTGGGACGGATTTCTAGCAGAGGGATACTGCTGTCCTCTAAACCAGAAGTTATTTCTTCATAATTTCCACCGACCTCCTGAAATCAGATTTCAAACCAGTTCCAAATTAAGAACCTTTCATCAGAGGATGTTGAAATGAAATTATAAAGGTACTTTACACACAAATTTCAAATACACTCAATTTATTAACTACGCAAATTATGCTATGCATACCGAATACCAGTCAACATTCCTTGCTGCATGTATCTTGCAAATGTTTATTCTTATTTACAATACAGCATTGTCATCTGGCATCAATCTGCTCAAAGTATTCAAACTTTTAGAATCCAAAAGAGGATAGTTTGGATAATATTTAAATTTCCCCACTGAAATTCATGTAATTTTGTTTCATTCCCTTTATTTAAAGAATTAAATTTTCTCCCCACCCCCCCTTGCATAAACTTTTATGAAGTCTTTGTTAAGGAAGAATAGTTAAACTCCCATCCCTGCATTACAAGTAACAGTCCAGTTCCCAATCACAACTCTTAATTAGACTAATATTCATTGTCCTAGTGTGTCAACAACTCTTTGCCAAAGAGGTGCATATCATCCAGGAATAATTTTATACAATTCCCTTCTCACAAGCGCAAAAGATATAACTAAATTGTATCTCTTTAAATCCATGGTTAAAAGCCTTCTAATACACTACTGTTTCTACAAGCTGAAAGAATATACGGATTTTAATAAAAGAAGTAAATGATTTCAATAAAAGAGGAAGAAATAACAATAATACTTTATTTGTCTGGTGATCAATTACAAGTAATTTGTAATTGACATGAGGTATGTGAAAAATGTACATAGTAGCCGTATTAACGTATACAGAATATTAAAATACTTTCGTTGATGTACAGTTCGGTGTAAGATAAAATGAGCAGAATTGTGCTTCAGTAAGTTGAGTATCTATTAAATTAATTATTTATACAACAAAGCCTTTTTTCTAATAAATCCTCACCTCCAAAATCATTAAGATATTGACATTTCTTTTTCTTCTTTCAGATATAAAAATTTTTTGTAATAGAGATTGAAACCCTGCATTATTCTTTGTGCCCACACATTGCTGATGCAAGTTTTGCATGTTGTTTGGTTTCCTACCGATCTCGCTGTCGCGGCTCAAGCTGTTGCACTTAGAACAGTCTCACTGATGTGCAGCAACGGCGCTTACACTTCCGAAAACATTTGAAACAATTGTTAACAGTTCCATGAATTGTTCTTAAGAACTGCTGAAAAAATTGTGAAATGCATGTATTCACAACTTCAGCGAATCAAATTTGGTTTGGTGTGGAAATACAATCAAAATTAGGACAAACACACTGGCCGCAATGTGATGTTTTTTAAATTAAAATAATGACTTGTTACACCAAACAATTTCAGCGGTACCGAGTGAGACTGTCAAGACAGATTTCGTTAAAACTGCTCCGAGACTAACTGTGGCATACCACTTCTTATGTCCTATCGAGACCATAGGAAGAACAACAGTTACTACTATCGCTATTAGTGAGGCTGCGCTTCTGTCTCTATATGAAAGAATTCACGGGAGGGTAGTTAGGTTAAGCAAGTTGAGTAATTGAAGGAAAAAAAACAGATTTTTTAAGAGAATATGTGTCTTTCTTTAATTTGATGATCTGCATGATTACTTTTACAATTTTTTCCCTTAGCAGTAAGCAAATTCTCTGACTTTTCCCAGTCACTCGCCACACTGAATATTTACTAAGTTAAAAAAAATAATTGATAATGTGTAATTTGCTTACTTATTCACCTACAAAACCTCCGAGATTAATTATCTCGGAAATGCCCGCATCCACAGTTCTTTTGTCTGCCCAACGCACCAACGTTGCAGAAAAATAACAACATTCTGCCTTGGGGATGCAGATAGAAACAGTCTTTGGGGGTTTATATGGAGAGTTGAAATGAACAACAAGTGATTTCTCAGTATTTAAATTACAGGAATTATTTTTATGCCAGTCGTTCAAATATTTATGTACAGCAACACCATTAATAAGGAGTGTATGAAAGCTGGGGGATGTGACAATGTAGTTTGCAATAATGCAACATAATCGCCTCTCATCCCATCAATTGCTGTGTAATCGATATATTGGATCATGAGAAGCTAAAAGAGAAGCAATGCATACATACTCGACATAATTCAGAGGCTTCCTTCAGGAGCTCTTCAATTTCATGAGCCAGGTGCACCTGATACTCCGCCTCCTCATCTACCATAGCCGTGAGCATTTGCTGAAACAAAAAAAACAAAACACATTGGTATTATATAGAATAAATAAACAAACAAAGTTAGACTTATAACTATAGTATTCCCGCAGAGATTTATTCAAACATCTGAGCAAAGGCAGGTAATTATTAATGAATAACAGAGTAAGACTAAAGTGGATTAAAACAATATAATAAGATATGAGGAAAATTTAAAATAAATTAGAAACTTATAACACAAACTAAGCAAATACAATAGGATCAGTCTCTACATTAGATTTTTTAGTATTTAGTCATACGGCCACTTTTTTCTTCATCAACCTCTTACCACACATCAATTTGCTCAAAGTACTAGGCAATTTATAAATATTTGAATAGACAGTAATATAGTGATTCTTGCCATCAGATGGTCTAGTGGTAGAGTCTTCGCTTTCACGATCCCACTGAGCGGTAGAGCACAGTTCAAACTCTGCTCGGACTAATTAGGTGAGGTTTTCAGATGGGGTTTCCCTCACCAATTCCATATAAATGTTTCCCAAGTCGAATGGTTAGGTGGAAGAGCAGACCTCATGGCCTGAACCTCACCAAAAGGCAAATAAAGAAATATTATTTTTAAGGATTCTTCCCTAAGTGCTACAAGCATCTCCATTTCAATATTATTTCTTTGTTTGTTTATTTATTTATTGATTCCTTTATTATACATCACAGACAAGAACAAGCATCGCACAGTAGCATCCTCTCACAATGCATAATCGATAATAACAAAGAAAAATTAGAGCATTAGAAGACGTCTTGATGACTTCCTGTTTAATTTTTCCACTTTTTCCTTTCAGTGAAAACCGGATTTCAAAATTACAACATGAAATGAAGCTAATTGCCTCATTTATTTGGAATGGAAGTTACTTAACTATTTGAGTCATAAAAAAAATGACTGTGCTGATGTATATAACCATTCTAATACAAACAAAACAAATATGCTAATCATAGTTTATGAAGTCCTGTTTACATTGTTTAATGCTAATTTTTAAATAGAGTGAAACTTGCCTCCCACTAGCAGATGAGGGAAAATAGTATCTGCCTCATTAACTAGGTGAATAAAGTCCTATTGAATGAAAGAAAACGTTCCTATTATCATAGAAAGTGATAGTTACAGGATGTCCAAATAGTGGAACAGAGTTATGGGCAGCAGTTAGGTTCAGATCATGTCCCATAGGTACGAGTGAAATTTAATTGACTAAAATTGTTTGTTGCTAAAAATATTTTTAATGAACCTCTTTAATTAAGCACTTTTTAATAAACTTCATTAACTTCACATAGAATCTTTAAGGTATGAAAGTTACTTTACTTCACAGATTCGAATAAAAGATGGTGCTTTGTATTTATTATGGTTCCTAATTTGCTTCTAAAGAGTAAATAAACTTTTTCTTCACCTTGTGATTGTACAATTAACATTTTTGGCTACAAATCTTTATTTATAGACAGTGATTAAGTACACAACTTCTTAATATATATTATTAAAAAGTTGCTAATGCTCTAATAAATAATTAAATAAAAATGCCACAGTATTCTAGGGATTATATCAAACAGGCAGAGTACTTGCAGCTTTGCTCACGTGAATCCATACTAATACATAAATGCATAAAGTGAAAGCATGTCTGTCTGTCTGTTACGTAATCACGATGAAACCACAGAATTGATCATCATGAAATTTAGCAATGAGATAGTTGAGATGTCCAGGATGAACATAGGCAAACTTTTATTTTTTCAATGTATGAAAAGAAAGGTTATGATAAGAGTTTTAGGGCTTGCCAAAGTCTAGGTCATTAGAGCCTCTGGCACAACTTTTATACACCAAGCATTAATTCTACTCTGACCAGTCCCACAACAGTCATTTGACTTATTCATGATAATTAAAATATTGTCAACTATAGACAGATATAGCTAAGAAATAAGTGTTTTCCTGCCGTGAGTCATATTATAATTATCATACCTTCATCACACTAATGTAACCAGAGGTGGAGAAAAGAAAATAGTGTGGAACAATATTTCTTTATAATTACCATAAACATGAAGAGCGAAGAATACAACTTATATTTTTGGAATAGCAGTAATATTTGTAGTAATATGGCATCAATGACATTTTCGAACTCTGATAGGACGATATTCTTACATTTGGCCAAATAAATAGAGTGGGATGTTGTGGAGACAAATTAAGATTGAAAAGAATCAATATTATATATCTAACGTATAAAAACTATAATGATTTAAGGATCTTAAATTCGAGATTACCGATTGCCACAGCTAAATCCATATAGAATAAAAATTAATTTCATTGATTGAATTAAGATAAGACCCATTTACTTTACTTAACATTTCACAAGCACGTTTTCGGGATTCGCTGTGCGGTTGCTCAGGGTTTGCAAAATAACGAATGTGTGGAGCCGCCTTCAGACATTAGCACTCAGTATTTCCTGACTTCACAGATTACATACAAACTTTGTTTACAATTTCCTTTAAATCTCAACCGTATATGACTCTCAACCATATACGTCATTCACAAAACATGCAATAAGAAACAAGTGAAACATTTATGAAAATTTTAGATTTATTTGGAAGTGCCTTCAATTTGAACACCTGTATTAAGGCATAAGTTAATCCGAAATACTAAAGAAAAATGAAGTTTCGATTAAATAGTATAGTATGAATTTACAGATAAAATTCCGGCACAGTTCGTAGTCTCAACAGAACACGAATATAATCACTGACAAATTACGAATACGAATTTCAAACTTTCTAATTTAGGCACAAAGCACAATTCAACTTTGTCATTGACTACTAAATACGCTAAGTTACAATAATCGTTCCATACCTGAACACTGCCGACGACTATATGAGCTCTCTTGCTCACATCTGAATGACCCACCGTTTCCCATATTTCGTACAATTTGTTCACATTTTCCTCACAAATTTCAATTAATGACTGCATGCACGTAACTCTGAAAACAAATAATTTAGCGAAGGAAGCAACACATATTCTATCAAATTACTATAGTCAACACTCCACTCACTTTCCGTCTGCCGTTGCTGACATAATAGTAATAAGACGTAAGTTATATATAAGCACAGAAATAATAAGCGAGTCCCCTGTTATCAACCACTGTTCGAGACAATACTGCAAATTAATACGAACCCAACTGCACGAACGGGTTTAATATTGAACTGTCTCAGTTCGCCGTTGGCATTCATTCAAATATTTCAAACCGCACCTCGTGGGAGGGCAGTTCTACCAACGTACCAAAAACAAACGGCCAGCAAGTTGACGAATCAGGGAAGATCCGCCCCCGCATAGGATAATGTCACCAGCCAAATTAGCATGTTCCGTTAACATTTGAAATGTGTAAGAATTACCTACCAGTCTATTTGAGAATTAGAAATTCATATATGTAAACAAAAAGAAGTGACCGAGATGTTTGTGTTTTGTCGCAATGAACCCCAATTTGAATTGTTAACATAATATCGTTACGTTACGATTGCACGTTTTATGAACGATGTACGTGACTCAACCTTAATTTGCTATAGAATTAGGCCCAATTTTATCAAATGTAGAGTAATAGGGATTTCTGTAAACGCTATTAGGTAAATGGAATCGCGATTACAGTTTGTGCAAGTCGAATGGTCGATTAAGTTGATGGAAATATTTGACGAATTCTCTAGGTTGGTAGAAGTTGTACAGTGCATTGTGGGTAATTGGAAGACAAATGAAGCGAGAAACAAATGTCATGCGCACCTGTAAATAGACGCGTTTGTGACTTCCTGTGGCATGCGTGGGCCCCGATTTTACAAAAGTACATGTGTTGTTAGTTACAATCGTTCCACAAACTTGTCAGTAACAGGTACTTGTTGGTAACAAGTGAAGTATCTTCAAACTTGCCAGTAACAAGTGTTTAGGGACGGCGTGTATATGTGTATGCGTAGTTATGAATATTTATTTTAGGCATTGAGTTTTGCGTTTTCGGACAAAGATTTAGTTCAATTGCTGAACATTTTTGTCTCCTTGATTCAAATTTCGTGATTAGCTTGTAATGTAATTATTTTTAATTAAATAATTGTATTTTTTTTTCATGGGAAGTATCTATTTCCATGCAGTTGACCATGATTTTAAGTACAGTATTTTGAGATACAAGTTATCTTTATATTTTTGAAAAGAATCTGGAATTTTAATAGAAACAAGAAAGGACAGAAGCTTTCTTAAGACCGGTTGCCAGAACTAATTTCCTTTTCAAAAGTAAGCAAGGGTCCAACCTATCAATTCGAATCAAAGAGAAGCGGATTTAACTGTTCTGTGCCCTTATGCGCAACCATGAATTGGATCTAAAAGGAGCATAGCTGCTTGTTAAAATGTCAACAGATTATAAGAGAACAGCTATTTAATGAAGATGCACATTTATCGATTCTTAAAATTATGAGAAAATTTGTAGTAAGTCGTAACTACATCAAAAATTTAATAAATAATAATAATTATCAACACTGTTGCTGCTAGACCCAAGCCTCATGTATATGAATCTGCCTCTACCTGAAGGCAATATGGAGGAATTCCCAGGCCAGGATGGGACAACAGACATGATGAACTATTGTGAAAGATAAGAAACATTGTTAACATACATGAAAGAATTTAGTATTTTCATCAGTAAGTATTCAAAACACTAAAACAGTGATACGGTAAAGTATAGAAGTATTGACATTATTTAATATTAAGTAGAATTCAAAAAATCCGAAGGTCTTTTTCACTAAATATCTCAATGCAATGTATACACTCAATTTATGAAGCTATTTATCCTTTGGTCCTTATGCATCTCAAATACAAATGTGAATCAATGTAGTTCCAGTTAATTTTCAGAAGCTCTGTTGATTTGATAGGTACATGTACTTCAGTATTAGAATATGCTGATTTAGTTTGGGTTCCAAATAATAGATCATGTATCAAAATCTAGAAAGAGTTGGGAAGAGATTTTAGTAATTTGGTAACTTTTGAACGATATATCAGCCTATAGGATATATAAATGGTACGTTACCTTACTGAATAAATTTCATTAATTCTCACTAAGGTACTTTTTATAGTTAATGGGATTTGGGACATAACCCAAATACTGCAGGAAATTTGCTCTCATGTTAAGACCAACATTCTAAGGAAAAGGAACTTATTTCTCTTCCAATTCTTTAACTGAAAATGCAATCACCTTCTTTGTAATTGTCTCACATGAGAGCATTTCTGTCTCTGTCAATCTTGAATTCTGTGATTGTATTCAGAAGTTTATAGAAACACTAAACAGTATTCCATTAACATTTTGTTATTCTGTGCTAAATGATCTGATTTGTAATTTTTTTCTGCTATCTTTTATAAAAATTATGTCAATTTTTCCTATTAGTGTATTATGGAAAATTAACCCCAATGTAAGTATTTTGTATTATCTTTTCATAAGTATTTCTAGTCTAATAATATTTGGTCTTGACATACGTATTATTTATAACTACTACAGTAATTGGACCTCTTATGTTCTGTGGTAAATATAAACAAACAAATAAAACATCTTTTAAGAATTCATCAGTGGTTGTCCTCCAGTCATATAAAGCTCTGTCCAACTTATCTTAACCCAGGGGCCATTTAGAGTTTGGCATATGTTGCCTCATGACTAAAATTAACTCTTATTTATTTTGAATGCCATATATTATCAACTAAAAAGAGTTGAAAACCAGAAACATTTGGGAATTATTTTTGACTTTAAGCTCAAACAGGTTTAACATATTGATTACATCATTTATAAAACTAGATATTCGATTTATCTCTTTTATAAATCGGCAAAGGTTATGCACACAGAAACTTTAATATTAATTTACTACATTTTCTTCCAGTTTAGTCAACTATGGAATTGTTGCTTGGGGAGGAGCATATCAAACTAATTTAAAATTATTATAACAGATTCAAAACACGTTGTTTCTACTTATAATTTTTAGCAACTTTCCATTAACAATAGATAAACTTTTTATTTTGGAATCACTAAATTATCATAAAGAGGAATGAAAAAAATTGTACGCAAATAGTAAGAGTAGAACAAGAAGTAAAAGTATAATAATGCGTAGGAGAAATAAAACTGTTGGTCAAACCGACAGCGGTGGTCTAGTTCACAATCTGGCTAAGTGGTAGAGTGTGGGTTCAAACTCTGCTCGTCTGAACTAGGTGAGGTTTTCAACGGGGATTTCCCCCACCTACTCCAGACAAATGTTGGTTTGGTACTGTAAGTTCCCTGTTCTCATTGCCTCATGGCCTAACCTCGCCAAAAGGCATAAAATAAATAAAAAATAGATAAATCTGAAAATCAAAATAAACGCTCAAATTAATTTACATATCAACATTACTGTTAAATACAAATTCTATCAAACATTATTTGTTTTTATTTTGTTAAGGCTGAACATATTACATTTACACATTTATTTGAGAATGCTAATGATCTTAGTATATAAGTTACTAAAGTTTTACCTCTGTAAATTATTATATACTGTAAGAATTATATGTAAAAAATGAAACTGGTTAATGAATAATAATAAATTATGCTTTGCAGAAGAAATGAAATACCTCAAGTTTATTGTCCTGTAATACAGGCGAATTTATCTATTAAATACATCTTTTTCACCAAAGAAATATTTACATTAAAACACTGATCAGAAAAATACTTCATACACTAGTGTAGATTGCTGACAATAATCTTAAAGAATAACTCAAGGATTGTGGAAAAAATAAACAAACACTCCTCCACGAGTAGGTACTCAGAAGTTGTGAGTTAAAATCCTTAAGTTTTGTTCACAATTCTATGTATCCACCTTAAACCTCAAACAACAAAGTACATGTTGGTGAAAATAAACAGAATATTATAGACAGTGATTTTGGTGACACAAATTTGAACATTTTTTATGGACACCAGAGTAACAGTGGAAAATGTAGATACTTATTCCGAGTAAACACAATCCCACGGAGGCAATCGTTTTGCAAAACGATCGGTTAACACTCGATTTTTTTCTCAACCCACAAGAAAGCCATCACTTCTCCATGGAAGACACACAAAGGTACTCTGCGATGAGAGGACAGAAATGTCTCAAGTGTACGTGATGAGGATGCTCGAATCTTCTTCACTCGGGGGAAGTGACTACATGTATTTTGCTTCTCCTTGCTGTCCCATGTATGAATTTGTCCTTCAAAGGGTACAGATCTGGATTCTCCTTACTACAAGAAAATCACATGAAGATTATACATTGATGACATTAAGTTAATAATCGAATCTCACAGTAATGTGATTTTTTTAAATAAGTAAGAGTAAAGATAAGATTAATACCAATAAGCAAAAGAATGTAGTTTACACAATTTGTTGCAGAGATTATAAATCAGTTTACATTGATCAAATCAAACAGTCACTAGAAACCAGCATCAACAAACAAATCTAACATTTACGTGAATAATTCAGTAATCAATCATGAAATTTTAAGGAATGCTCTCATTGTTCAATTTCAAAAGCATGTCTATTGTTAATTCTGAGTTCCGCACCTACATCATAGTATTTTAGGTTTTGCTTGATATTTTAAGTGTGTTCATTTATTCTGGATTTTACTTTCCTCTTTGTCTGACCTATATATATATTTTTTACAATCTTGGCAATTCATTTGGTGAACTAAGTTATATTGTCATAGTAATTTGTTTCATCTGCACCTTTTTTAATTATTTCATTAAGTTTGTTATTGATGATATGTAAATTTTGTTTCTTTAATTTTTTGCTCATAATTTACATGTTTTTGTTAATAAATGGTATAGAAACAGAAATAATCTTATTATCATTATTTTTTTTCTTTACAATTTATTACTTACAAGGAATCAGCTATGGACAGCCACGATTTCTTTACTTTCTCCGAAGATATCTTTAACAAAATATTTCTAACAATGGGAGACACTGCAGAGAAGAATTCCTCGTATGTCAATTCAATTTTTTCCTGCAAAGTCAAAAAAAAAAAAAAGTTCATTATCACACACAGACGTCCAAGGAAAAACCTGAATGAAGCTTTTGTAGTGGTGAGTATAAGACCTTTTCAACTGCGTGACAGTCTTCATCAATGCTGTTACCAACACATAAGTAAATCACAAATATATGAGGACTGAGCTATGCTCTGATTTATTCATAATAAAAATAATTTTCCAAATTTTTAAAAAAATAAATGAGTATATAGACATTTTTTCATAAATCATTTGATAGAGTTAATTTTATTTGTCAAGTTAATGAAATTTATGTTAAAAATATATTAAAAATCAAAAATTGTCATGCATTTATTTCTTTAACTTTTAGTATTATTTTACTGGGGGAGAAAGCAACACTCGCACTTAGTCAATACAAGAATACTTTGAAGTGAATTCTTATTTTACCGATGAATTACAATTTCTTACAGTACCAATACCGATGAGTATCTAGGTGTAACAGGCCCTTCTAGTGGCAGCATTCTTGTTCTTCACCAAGTCATCCTGGGTTCAATTCTCAGGGGGCCAGAAAAATTTGTAGCTTTTCACATGAATGTCTTGGTTCATACAGCTGTGGCTACAGAAAAGCGAACCCTCCTTCCTCTATCCACCTCCTACTGCTCCGAGTATCAATAACTCCATCTATTACTATCTACTCCTACTACCTCATGCACATGGGTCAAGTTGATGGTAAACCCTGCTAACCAGCCCACCTACTAACAATAACTTAGCACCCAACACCTACCTTAAATAATTAATTAGTAAATAAATAAAGATTGTTGAATTAACATAATTGTTTTGGAACATTGAATTTAATACAACAATACGGAAAACACAAAACTCTTTTTTCCAAATTCCTACACGCAGGGAAAGAAATGCAGTACCGTCAATCAAGTGAGAATGGAGATAAATGCAGGAGTTTTAGATCTTATTCCCCCTCGCAACTTTTATCCAGCAAACATATTACATACTATGAAGGAATTCTTCACAATGAAATGTTGACATCACAGTGAACTAATTAATAAAGTTCTAACTCACGTTATACCTCACTTGCTTGGCAAGACATTTGAATTATTATTTGAGAAGAAATTATTTTATTAATTATTTGGATACCAATTCTAAAAATTTATGTTATACATACTCTGAGCAATCTTGAGGCTTCTTCTCGCAACACTTGAATTTCAGTTAAAAATATGCCAGGAAATCTTTCAGGTTTCTCCTGCAACAAAATATTAATATGTTAAGACGCAAAACATTCTAACACCACAACTTGAAGAATTTTTCTTTGAGAAAATTGAAAAGTAAATGTATTTAAAAACTACTGTAAGTCTCTTCAATACTGTGTTCAGATTCTGAACTTTTTGTAAATCAAAATAGATGAGAGGTCCCTCGACTACTACGAGATCACCTAAGAAATATAAACTGATATAATCCCTCCCTTCTCGACTCTACAAATTATTGCATCCAAGTCAGCATGCTTTTCTCTTCATATCTCATTTTATAATATAGATATTTATGTTGTTCAGGCCATCAGACCTGCTCTTCCACCAAACTGCATGATTTGTGCAAAAAAAATTGAAAAAATAAAAATTCACATTCCTTTGCATAAATAATGTTGGGTATGAGGTAGTTATTCTCTTCTCAACATGAAAACATAACACTGGCCATTTAAATGAAATAATTGTAAGAATTACAGATGAAATACTTAACATCTTATGGAGAAAATACTTATTTTTAAAAAGAAGGCTTATATTTAAATTGTGAATGTCGGGAGGTTATTAATAATAATTGGGATAGTTCTGTGAAGAGGTAACTTATTAAAACTTATTTTTCACATGCCGACATTTAAGACATTTCGTTTTCGTCTTCATCCTGGCTATAACAAAATTTGAAGATCTTACAACATCACATAGTTATACAAAGTCAAAAATATGAATTTTAATACGGCATTCAGAAGTGTAGTTTATTTTATATGAAACTTTAATCAGTATTTATTACATTATTTCATTTTTAAGTCACAGAAATTTCAAAAAGAGGTTTATATTTTTACGAGGTGCGGTATATAAATCATTAATTGCACTGAGCTGCCATACTTTTACATTCTCTTGTTTACTTCAATTGAATCAAGAGAGTTCCAAAATATTATTCATATTGGGCTATTAAATGATAGATATACTATAAATCATGTTTTTCCTTCACTATAATTCATACAGTTGTATTGTAAAACACTTATACTTCTCTGATTAGACATAACTGGAACTCTAGTTTTTGACATATCTTACGGTACCTCTGCACTGTAATTTGTGAAATCATTCAAAAGTCTAATTACCTTCTTTATGTATAAATAATAGGAAATAGTAAAAACAATCTAATTCGTAACAAAAAAGTCATTTATAAAGAAGTGAAAGTGCACGCATGTGTGAGAGAGTGTAAGTATGTGTGTGTATGTGAGACTGTGTGTAACACACTCTTTTATACAAATCTAGTTTTAATCTGATTCTGATGAAAATTTGCACAGTTGAGCTTCAGAACTCTGAGAAGTGCTCGGTCTACTTGAGATTTCGAAAAAAACAACCCCATTCTCCATTTTCATTACTTTTCAAATTTTTGCATGTCTGATTTCCAGTTTCAATCAATCAATCAAGTTTTAATCCAAGCATGATGAAACTTTGCACATATGGCATTCGAAACACTAAAAAGACCACTTTCTACTTGAGATATCAAAAATCCATCCTCATCCCCAATTTTCATTACTTTTTAATTTTCAACTTGATTTTTGTACCTCAACATTCTTAATTTAAATATGTAGAAATGGCATTTCACAATTTTCGATATTATACACTATAGTTGGTGTAGAGGATAGAATTGTATTCTTGTTTTCATGTTGGTGAGTATTTTTTAAGAATCCACTGTTGCATTTCACTCACTCGCAAGTTTTATTCTTTGTTGGGTAGAGATTCCATCAGTTTGGAAATCTTTGTTTTTCGTATACTCATTGAAACGAGCATTACATCCCTAGCCAATCGTATGTGGTGTGCTCAAGAGTCGACACTCCGGACAGTTTGTTTGTTTGTTTGTTTACACTTTGGATGAAAAAACTGAAAATGCTGTGTACTCTCAAGCATTGAAATAAAATACAAAAAATGTATAAAAACAAATATTTTCTATCTACTTCATTCTCCCAGACAACGCCAGGTTCACTCAAATATTTCATAAAAAAAGCAAAACCTGCCTCTACAATTTGTATTATATCCTTCGAACTCTTTTTGGCTAGAAAGAGTTTGGCGTAATCTAGAGATTCCTTCAGCGCAGGAGGTTTCAAGTGCTTTAGAAGTTCATCATACGCCAAAGACGCAGGTGTTTCTACCCCTCTCTTATCCCACTTTTCATCGATCTGAAAACACAGGGGAAACAAATACAAAGTAAGGAAATTACACACATTTCCAGAGTACACTCAAAATCTAAAGCTAATTAAGTAGATGGATAGATTGAAAGTCACGACAAGAAAAGTAAGTAACTAAGTCAGTATAAATAAATAAACCAAAAAGTTTCAAATCAGACGATGCATTTACGGACAAACAAAAGATTGCGAGAATGAAATGTTGAAGTTTTTAAAATTTATTTGTTGTACTTATTTATTTATTTAATGACAGGTACAAAGCTATACACATGTTAAATCATTATTAATATGTATCCTCCAGAGGTACCCATTTTCAAAAGTCAAATTACTCTTCTAAATATTAGTGTGATAGGGTTTTTTTGAAAGATCTTTTCCTGGTCTTCCATGCTGTCATGAATGACTTGACTGGAATGAAAACCAAAGACATTTGGTTTCAGAGGAGAACGGAACTGAGGACACAAGAGAGTACCTTTCTTTTCATCCAGTTGTCATTTTCTCCCGCTAGACCTTTGACCATACTTAATAGACCAAACAGATTGAGAATATTCCATCCTTTATATTCTTCCAAAGCAACTGAAAAACAAAACGAAAAAAAGCAGAGTTATTATACTGCTAATAATTTATCTCTAAACTCACTAAAACTTTCTCCACCTCGTTGTGTTGCCTCTGACTACAACTGCTATCATTTACAAAGTAACTACAAAGTAAAGAACCTTATTGTCGTCCATAGGATCACTCTGTTTGTCACAGCTTTCTTGGCACTAAATCGTTCATCTATTTGCCTATGTATAATAGTACCTGTATTAGTCGTCACCAACACTAACACCAACAAGAAGTCAAATTCACTCAGTTTTGGTCTGTTGTTGACATATACAAAGTCAGAAACTCATACAAGTCAAACAAAGTCTAATTCCAAAAACAACTTCCATAAGGAGAACTTATTAATGTGTCAGAACATGTGGATTATGTAAAAAAAAAAAACTTTTCAAAAGTGATCTTAAACAATTCATTCTTGATAATAATTAATTTGTAAATCACTTAATAGGAGATACTAATATTGATCAACTTGAGTTGAAAGTCTGACTTGGACTCTATTCTAAGCAAGATTGTTTTAGTATTTACTAAAAATATTTTTTATTCTTTAAAACAGTGCTGACCTTCACCCGCAGGCCATGTTCAATACACTTTTGATCGATCGGACCTGCATGGGATGGGGACTGGTAGAATGTTGCCCAACTAATAAAACTAATGGGATATTTATTTATTTGTAATGTGATATTTTGATTCTCATCCACAAATTAATATTATTTCAAGCTGGAAAATGTAAATAGTATATTTCCATTCTTTTTTTAAGTTTTTAAAATATTAATATTATTTAAGATATGCAGATTATATTAAAAGACAATCCAAACCCACAGGTAAATCACTGGTTTATTTTCAGGTATCACATGATGAGATATAGCACATATATACCATAGATGTCAAACAATGTTTCAAGGCTAAGGTTTTGCCTCTTCAGGTTCACAAATGTTGGTATGATAGTAAAAAATTGTTGTGAAGTATCACATATGATATTCTAAAACATTATTAATAAACTAGGATCACGTTCTGTCATCTTCCAGATTTGTTCATCAGCACCTATTATTCCGTGCTATTCCTCTTTACATCTAAACATTAAAGTTGTAAAGTTGTTCAACAACTATAGTATATATGTGCTATTTCTAATCATGTGATACCTGAAAATAAACCATTGATTTACTGGTGGTTTTGGATTGTCTCTTAATATAAACTGCATATCTTAAATATTATGAATATCATCATAGACAATCAGAGAGTGAGAAGACGTAATGTGTAAGTATTTTTAATCTTTAGTAATATTATAAATTTTTCCACATTGTAATGTATGAAGGGGTTATTCTGAACACAATTTCTATTTTCTCTCCCCAGACATGCCACTTAAGATCAATTCAGACAGCATAGATTTATAACAGAAAGTTGTGTCCCTTCAATGTTTGATGAAACTTGTGTAAAATGTCTCATAATTTGCATGCTGCTAATTGGACAGTGGTGATTTCAAATATGCATATTGTGGATTCCAAAAAGACAATTTGATTGTTTACAATGCACAAATGGAAAAGTTCAATGTCCTAAACCAAAAAATAAAAATAATTTTTTAAAAGAAGATAAATATTTAATATATTATATTCCGTGTCAATGTTTAACTGTAGGCAAACCAACCGAGTTTAAAGTTAATGTCCCTTTTGGATCTGACACAGAAAAATTACCACTGAATGGGTCTGTGCTGATAACCCACCAATGTACAGAAATAGTTTTGCCTATACATGTAAATTTCATCAGAGCGGAATATATTAATTGAACATGACAAAAATAAATAATTTATTGCCAAAAAGTACTTACAATCTATGTATGACCACACAGAGGAAAAAAATAGCACATAAAAAATAATATGAATACAAAAGTTTTTAGTTCCACGGAAATATAAGAGCAAAAGTTATGTTTTCTGCCACATACTACAAACAAATGTAGCATATGTATACATTTTTTAAAATTATAGTATTTGTAAATGGGAAATATAGCGTGATGTTGAAGCTTACCTACACGGAACGATAGGAGGTATAGGGTGGGTGGTGAGGGTTATTGTTAGCAGGTGGGTTGGTTAGCTGGGTTTACCAACAACTGGAGGTATTAGTAGGTGGTGGTAGTAATAGTAAGAGTTAGTGATACTAGGAGCAGTAGGGGGTGGATAGAAGGAGAGTTTGCTTTTCAGTAGCCACAGCTGTATGAACTGGGACATTAAAGGGAATAGCAACGAATGTAGGGATATGGAAAATACAAATATTGTATGTTTAACTACAAATGTTATGTTATGTTATGCATGTATGTCATGTATTACAAATGTTATGTAAGTATAAGCTACAGATATATGTATATACACGCGATAAGGACAATCTGGTAACTGATAGGAAATGGAAGTTTACCACAGCATTCAGATATTCGCGTTGTGCTCTCTGAAATATACTTTTACAATCTACATTATTATTTCCAGATTAGATTACAAGTGATAGTACAATAAATGTTATTAACGAATAATATTTTCATTACTTTTCACATCATAATTTCATCCAAGCTTACTATCCACTAAAACGAAATTTTAGTGGATTTAAATTCATTAATATTATTAGCAAGATCTAATTTTATTTTAAGTAAAATAGCACAGACATTATTGGAATATTTATCAAACACTATTAATTATACATCAACCACTACCGTTTCATTTATTCTTAGTGTGCATAATGGTTTAAACAGGAAACAAAAAAGGTTAAATTAAAAAACTAAGTTTTCTTGCTTTATTTTTTACCACTCTTTCTAGTCTGCTTACTACTGAAGGAGAGTTGCATTCTACAAAGAAAAGTATTGGTGTACAATTTGTTTGAGCCACTCTCAAATCCAAGCCTTCATGAAGGTAATGTAATGCATAACATTCATAATTAAGCAACAGGAACTAAACTGAAATGCAGAGTATGCTGAAATGAAGAATACTCACCCAAGTGATTTTCATTAGGCAAGCCATATTCTTTTTTAATGTTAAAAAGCCTCAGAGAATTTTGTCGAATTTTCTCCAGTTGTCTTTTGTGGTTAACGATTTCCTGGGAAGTCTTTTTCTTTTCTTTCTTATTCTTCACTGTCTGGTGGAAAATGGACAGATGTTTGCTTTCCTCGTCAATACTCTCTGAATAAGTGTCCGGATACAAGAAATGCCCTCTTCCCATGGGTGCTCCACGGCCAGTTAAGAACTTGTTTACGTCTTTCGCATCCTCTGCTCTGATGGGATGGTACCAACGCTTTCCAAGTCCGCGTCCACGTCCTCCTCCTCTTCCTCTACCTCTGACCCCTAACCTGCCCCGACCTCCTCTGCGGAAATTGCTGAACTTCTCATTCTTCCTAAAACCTTGCTTCTTTGCACCATCACCAGACTCCCCCTCAGAGAAGGAAATTTTCCCTTTGCTTTTTTTCAACTTCTTCATCCTTCAGTTTTGTCCAATGCACTAATTAAAAGCAATCACCAAAATCACTATACTATTGAAATCTTTATTTGTCCGATAGCAGGGATGGACAATCCTTGCTCGAGAAAAGTGTGGTAGATCCTGGAAACACAAGATTCGGAATCAAAATAAATATTATTTTCAGAAGATGATAATAAAGTTGCTTGTATATCCTCATGAAATATACAAATAACTAACTCACAAACTGAATATTCTACACCAGCGCTCTCCAACTGGTGGCCCGCAAACTCAAGTATTAATGTTATAAACCTATGGTGTCAGAATAAATATTAACATGGCATGTTCGGTTAGAGAATAAAGAAAAATTGTGCTCAGAATTATCCCTACATACATTACAATGTGAAAACAAAATAGTATTTTACTAAATATTAAAATATTTATAAAAAAATAAATATATAGAAATGTACTTTTTTCCAGCTTCAAATAATATAAATTTGTTGACAAGAATCAAAATCTTGTGTTACAAATTAATAAATATAACCAATTAGTTTTATTCATCGAGCAACATTTTGCCATCTCGTTCCGGCCTGATCAAATGAAAGTGTAAAGAAAATGGCCTGCAGGCTAAGATAAGTTGGACAGCGCTTGTTCTACATCACTAATCATAGAAACAAAATTTATATTTATTAATGTTCACTTTGACTCTGGATTAAGTCTGCATCAAGAGCACATTAAACAATTTAAAATTTTTCTTAAAATATTCCTCCAATCCATCATGTGTCATGTTTTAATCAATGATAGACAATAACATAATTTCCTGTATCATTAGGTATTGGGGGAATGTTAAAATTTTGGACAAAGAAAGTAATTATTGAAAATGAAATACATCAGAAATCTTAAAAAAAGAAACAATTGACATGGTTGTACACTGAAAATTTGTCCAGTATTTACAATTGTTTACTAGTGTCATGTTTTGTATATTGATCAATTTTAATTTTAATTGCTTGCTAGGAACTGTTGTGTAACAAAATATGGTAAATTTGTTTAATGAATACCTGATAAAACCAAATTCAGAGTTACAACGCAGTGAAAACATTAAAAAATAAATTCTCTGTCTATGTATGAAAAATTCAGATACTGAATAATAACAGAAGAAAATTATGACAAAACAAAAGGATCATGTAGTATCAGTAGTAAAAACAAGAATGCGTATGCCTCAAAGCGGTTTTTGTCTACGCAACTTTCCAAATCCAATCAACAAGCGTTATACACCATTAAATTGCAGTGTTCAAAGAAATATCCTAAAGTTTAGAAAGATTTTTAACACTTCCAAGTCAATATTTCTGTTGAAATAACAAATGTACAGCCCAGTGTCCTAGATATGAGCTTTAGAGTTGAGACAACAATACTGGTAATATCACACACCATTAAACTTAGGAGTAATAACAATAACATTAATTTGGTGTATTATAAACACACATATGAGAATTTTACACCAAGTTGAGTAAAAAAGTACAGTATTGAGTATAATCCCACAGTATATTCTATATCCTGTCTGGCTTGCGGCTTCCTCCAATTACTTGAACGAATTGTTGGTAAGGAAAGAGTACAATTTAATTTTACATAGTCGTACTTACTAGTACAAACAGCGAATAAATAAAATTCTAAATGAATAGAAATTAGAACGAGGCACTTCAATTCCACCACCACTCACAATCTCAACACGCAGTGTGTGGCAGTAAGATTAGCTCTCCATAACCTCAAATCTACACACAACTACACGTGGGCAGCGGTACTTGAGTACAACATACACCTGTTCACGCGAATTCACCGCCGCTAAGATACTGTTTCCTATTGTTTACCAGGAATATTCAAATTCTCCCTAAAATTATTTCATTCTGTAAATGCTAATGGCTATTATTAGTTTATTTACTTTTTATTTTTCTTCCTCCTGTGTTTTTATAAACATTATTACAGAAGGACCATGATACGTGGATAAATGAATTTCTTAAATATATATGTAATTCAATGTGGTTTTTACAAATTAGAGTGATTTATATAAAACAAGAAATGTTATGAAAAAAATTACAACAAAAAAAAAAT
>NNCF01128492.1:23920-57201 GCA_002313205.1 Laupala kohalensis | reverse complement strand
GGGATCGAAAAGAACAAGAGGTGACCAAGGAAGGTCAGAAAAGAGAAAGGAAGGAGCATGGCACAAGCAAGTGGAAGCAATGCCAGACTCAGCTCGGGGCCCCGTGTTTGCCAAACACGTACTTACTAGATGTTAGTCCCCTGGGGCGAGGCAGGAAAATGAAAGATACCCTAGCCCTAATGGCGTCGGGATCGAAAAGAACAAGAGATGACCAAGGGAGCTCACCAATTACTTTGCCTGTTCCACTAACATCCATTCCTCTCACTTCTCCTAGTCACCCTAACTCTCCATCTCTAATCCCTCGCCCCATTACACCTTCCTATGCCTGCCTGCCAATCCATATCACCCAAACCCCGACTCAGTACACCAGCTTCTCGCATCACTTCCTATAACCCATGCTGTGCCCCCAAACCCAACAAACCCATGAACCTATAACATTCTAAACTTCTGCACCTGACTTGACAAGCAATAAATCACTATCTATTCTACACCAAAACATACAATCATTAAAAAACAAAATAAATTTGCTAGAGATACAACATTAAGGCATATATCAGTACTATGTTTCACTGAACATCGGCTGTCAGACACTCAAATTAACATCATATCATTACCAGGGTATTATCTAGCAGGATATTTGCCGTAAAATAGATAAACATGACAAAAACAAGCATCACACATATGGAGGTTCTTGTATTTACCTAAATCAACATAGAATCCAGGTAAAACACAGATTTTAACTACTTGTTTAAGGACTCTGACTTTCAGTGTACTTTAGTTGAAATCCTTGCTTTAAAGATATTTATTTTAAATATTTACAGAGCACCTCATAGAAATCTTGAAGCCTTCAGAAGAAACCTAGAAACAGTTCTCAACAAACAGACAAAACACAAGAACCATTTTATCATTATTTGCGGAGATCTGAACAGACTTTTTTCAAACAAACATCATCATCATCATCATTGAACATGAACAAGAAAAGGTCATTCTCCTAATGAAATCATTTAATTTGGAAACCATAAACAAACCCACAAGAATAACAAATAGTACTCAAACAATAATTGATCAAATACTAATTGACAGGAGCAAACACATTTATCTTGCCTCTACATATGATCCGGAACGAAGATCCTCTCACTTAGAACTGATACTAACTCCCAAAATAACTAACCCCCATAGTAACCAACAGAAGAATATTTAACTCCACAAATTTAAATACACTTCTAAATAATGAATCATGGACTCAGGTTTATGAAACCTTTAATGTAGATAGCAAGTATAACAAATTCAACCAGTTATTAATTTTGACATATCCTATCTATATAAGCAGCAAACACAAAAACCACAAAGTTAAAAGCATTAGCTGACTAAAGGAATCAAAACATCATGTGAACAGAAGAGAAGACTCCATATGTTAACTAAACAACCATCATGTCCCATTCAACTCAAAACTTATTACAAACAATACACAGCAGTGCTTAAGAAAGAAATAATTAAAGCCAAACAGATGACGAATGACAAATACATGAAGAAATCTACCAGCAAAATTAAAGCTATGTGGAATATTGTTAAGCAAACCACTATGCAAGTCACCCAGAAACAACAACACATAGAATTGATTCAAGACAATAACAAAATAGTTGACCCCATTGAAGTTGCTAATACACTCAACCAGCATTTCACAGGCGTAGCCAACCAAAACAAAAGAAGCAAAACACAACCACACTACAAGCTCTACCACTACCAAATGATATTCATGTAACATCAACAATGTATAGCAGGGAAACGAATGAGGAAGAAGTCCTTCAGATAATTAGTAAAATGAAAAACAAAACATCCTCCGGAATTGATGATATACCAGACACAGTCATTAAACAAATAGCAATGTACATAATCAAACCACTCACTCACTCACATAACAAATCCTTAACCCAAAGTATCTTCCCACAAATTTTTAAAACTGCTATCACAAAAAAGGAGACAAACATAATGTAACAAACTATAGGCCAATATCACTTCTCACAGGTTTCTCAAAAATACTAGAAAAACTATTTGTGCCGATAAGACATCTTCAGACCTTAAATTGACTGCAAATCTTGGTTTACAGTCTACTATTAACCATTTCAAAAATCTTGACTTGCAATGTAATTGAAGCAAAACAAATTTTAAAGTTTACTCTCAGTAACACTTCTGAATATTGATATTGAATTTTATAACTAAAGTAAAATAAGTTGAAGTATGTCAGTTTTTTTGAGTAATGCAAGATAAAAACAACCTGTTTTATGGGATTCTACTATGGGAAAGTACATATTAACTCCATGTACACAGAATTTTAAAATAACAAAAGAAATGAATAAGAATCATTTTTGGACTGAACTATGTATAATCGAGGAGAAATTTATGAAAAACAAAAAATTTCAATGTACTCTACATTTATCAAGTAACTATCTTAATTAGAAATGGGACTGGGAAAACAATTAAAAATAGTGACATTCACAATTACAACACAAGACGACAGGTAGATAGATATATCTATGAGGAAGGATACATGTTCGTGATCCGGTATTCTTTAACAATCTACCAGCCAAAATAAAAAGCCTGGAGGGGGCAAAATTTTAAATGGCTTTTTCCATTTCTATCAGAACAGCATTTTCTACAGTATTTAGTGAATTATCGTAAATGCCCAGTAAGGTATGCTATGCTCATTTGCTATGCTTTAGTAGGTATTTTTCACTCTGTTAAGTACTTTGCCAGGATATTAAAAAAACAACAACGTAAGACTGCGAAACTTTCTCCATTTAAGTCCATAGTACTTTCAAGTCAAATAATTCAAAATTTTGCACTATAAGGGTATGAATATTCAACACTGGATAGGGAATGGTTCAATCTATCGAATGAAGCATTTTTTAAGGGTACTTAAGCCTATTCACTCTGATATAATACTTTAAAAGATATTCAATGACTAGAGACCTGTGAAAATGGTTTTATTTTTCAGCAAATTTAGTTTAAAAAAACAACTAGATTTTAGTGTAAGAAACATGGTGGTGTTATTACATTTGATCTAATTGCAGTTAAACATAACTTTCATGTCTATAACTTTTGACATTTAATTTGCAGATAAATTTACACAAAAAGAAGTATTATTAGTCAGCAATCCTTGTTAGATGAAAGTATTGTATGTTAATAATGCAATAAAAAATGCGGCAGTTGTGTCGATAATAAATTAGTTTTTCTGTTCTTTTACACTCTTTGCCTTTGTGAATGATTCATCCATGGGTAATTGTCCCTTCAATGATCCCTTCTGTTTTCTGCACATGTGATTATCATTAGCTATGCATCTCATCTTTGGAACTCTAGCCTTTTGTCACAAAATTTACACATGAATATTTTATTGCTATTAACACAAAATCCCTCAGAGCTGAATTTATTTGCCTGTGAATATACTGTTACACTTGGCTTGAGCATTGCACGTCCACATTTTCTTCTTTCTACTTTCAACCCAAACACACCAATCACTTAAAAAATCTGATGCACAATTTGCGATATTTGGTGGATTTCATGTTATTTAGTAGATTTAGTGTTATTTTGAGATTCAAAAGTCACATTTTTTAGATCACAAAGGTTTATTACAAACTTTACACTAGAAAAAAAATGGTTGTATCATGTTTCGTGAATTTCACGGATCTCTAACAATGACAACTGTAACAGAAAACAATGAGAACTAAATTTCCAACATCTGCCTTGAAATAGAATACTTCAAGGAGACACAAATTTCTCCCATCGATCTTCCCTCAAAATTCTAACACTCAAAGTTAGCAAACATTCTGAACACACATTCTACACAATACACAGTACTTAAGTTTTCAGAAGTTAAATTAATTTACAAAAAAAAAAACAAAAAAAATGAAAATAATTCTTTATTCACAACAATAATAATATTACATCATGTATAAAGAGTAGATGTTGAGAATGGAGAAACAATAATGCTATCTTTGAAACGAGACAAGGCTGCGAATCTTAACGGGCTCTAGTAGTTCCTTATCCTTAATCGGATACATCTCTTGATGATTCAAACTGCAACAAAAGCACAAATAAAAATCACAAAAACAAGATACAATAAATACAATGGACATGCCAATGATCACTGAGTTCTTTGCCACTTGAATTGAGCAAGATGCTCAACAAGTGATCCACTCATGCCCAAGCTGGGGTCAGTTTCACAAAAGAACAAGTGTTGTTCATAACAAGTTGTTACGAACAATAATTGTAATAACATGTAGTATCACAAAGGTTTCACTAACTTGTCAGTAACAAGTGGAGTATCATCATATTTGTCAGTAACAAGTATTTGCAATTGTTTGATTCTGCGTTACGTAATGTAATTTGAAATTTAAAAAATATTCAGCACTATACTTTATGGGAGATGTAGTACAGAAAGTGGTAGTTTTTTTTACGAATAGTTAAAAACATTTCAAGCTTATCAACAATAACTTTCCAAACTACATAACAATAACTAACATAAATAATGACAAGCAACTAAATTAAAATATGTAGTAAAGTAAACATGAGTCTTTTCCCATATGTTTTCGTAATGTGTCCCCCTTTTCCTTCCAGCTTTACAGTAATTCTAGAGCATTCATTTGATTCGTTCTCCGACACAAATGAGAAGTCACTATTTCCCTGAAAGTTTTCCTATGTTGTACACAAAGGAATCATCTTCCGAGGAAGAATTTGACCACCTCATATTCATAAACTTAACACTTGTAACACAGTTAACATAAAATTTGTAGCTAGGCAAGAAATCCTTGGTTGGTAACAAGCTTATTTTACAAGTTTGTCAGCTACAATTGTGAGTAACCTAACAATGTTAATGGGTTACAAGTAAATCACTTGTAAAATTGTAAGAATTCACTTGTAATTACAAGTTTACCTTTGTGAGATGCTAATAACTGGATATTTTTACAAACTTGTGAAAATTTACTTGTTAGATACAAACTTGTACTTTTGTGAAACGGGTCCCTGATTACTTCAAATGCTTTGGCATTTCCCCTTTAATTCAAAGAAATAAATATTACTGTATTTACCCAAATAGTCCCACCCATATTTCAGGAGGTAAAACTGAGAAAAAAAGTGAAATTGAGGAACAGTCTTTCTGAAGGGAAATGGGAAATGCTCATTCAAAATTCCATGTGTAATGGTTGGCTCTGGTGAGTACAATCATGATGATTGTAAAATGAAATGAAATGGATGGTGCAATTCAATTTCATCCTGGACCTCATCAGATCTACACAGACTTTGGCTCTACTTCTAATTCTCGTGCCATTGCTCTAAATCTTAGCATGATGTAAAACTCGCAGTTCGATGTTAGCGTTGTTCACCCCGGTTCATCGATCACCCAATTTTCATTGTGTCATAGAAGCTCCCCATTTCCCATCAGAATCTTGTTGCTTATACGATCGGCAGTGACGGCAATTGGTTATTTCTAGGTGACAAGGATCAGTTTGGTTTTCTCTTTGAATTGGCGCCAAAACCTGTTATCGTCAGAAAACATGTGACAATTGTCCATTATGACAGTGTTCACCATTTCTTATGACAACAATAGTTTTCTCCACAAACAAACTTACTTCTATTGGCTTTGTGTTAAGTTTTAGTTTTAACACTGTAAACGTTCCTTCTTAAAAATTTAAATGATTCAACTTACATTATGTTTTGTAACAAGTACGAAGAGAAAATAAACATTATTATTAAAACATAAGTGCTTTTTAAACACGTACAACACGCAACAACGAACATAAGCAGAAACATGAAACGCACCGTCAGAGTAGTAGGGGACTGGCTGAGAGTGAACACATGTCGCATGACATGCTATGTGGACACGATGCGCAAAAGATTTTTCCTTAAAAAATGACCCTTGTAGAATGCAAGTAAAAACAACCAATTAAAGCAGACCAGTGGAAATTCATCAAAATATTCCAATAATCACAAAATAATACACTTAAAAATTGCCTGTAGAGGTAAAAGGAAGATGGGTTTAGTTGATCTTAAAAATGATGTTTAGCAGTTAAAATGCAAAAAATGTGAATGTAATTATATTAAACAAACTAAAAGACTACTGAAGACTAGAATTTTAAAAATAAGGTGAATATTTATAGCAATAATCTTTCTGTTGTCTCACACAATCATTTACACAATAATAAAAAAATTGAGTGGGAAAAAACAAACTTTGTATTGAAAGAAATAATTATTTATGAGACATTATACATTAAAAAACCACAAGAAATACTATTAATCTACAGAATGACATTTCAAAGTTTATAACATTATATTCTAATTATATTTTCTGCATTTGAATGCTTTATTTGTTTATGTTTTATAACTCCCAAAAACTGTGTTTGCTTTTTGGATTCTTACCCCCTCCACAACTTTGAAAGTACCAGTTACGTCTTCTCACCGTGATCCATGCAGTTTGACTTTATCTCAGAGACGTTTAATTCACTTGATGAATATAACAATGAGTATCAAAATTTTGGGATTATGTAAGTGCATTATTTTGTGATTGGCGGAATCTTTTTCATGTATTTCCACTATGGTCTGCTTTAATTGCACTTACATTCTACAAGGGGCATTTTTTAAGTAAGAACCGTTTGCGCATCGTGTCCACATAGCATGTCACACGACGTGTGTTCCAGGTTGTCCACTCTCAGCCAGTCCCCTACTACTCTGATGGTACATTTCATGTCTCTGCTTGTGTTAGTTGTTGCATAATAGTGCATAAAGTTTGTCACCTAGTAAATAATGAACCTAGTCGATTGTGAAGTGTCATCCATAATTCAGTTTTCAAGCACAAGAAAAGTTCGTCCTGCTGCAAGTCACTGGGAACTGGTTTGAAGAGTTTGAGGAAGGCGTAATAAAGGATTGCAACATGCGTAAGTGTTGCAAATTTTTTTATGAAAAAGGGACAAATGTTTATGATGATGAACGATCCGGACGGCCCACTGACATGAATAGAGTTGACACAGAGGGTTGATAAGGAAATTCGCCAAAACAGGTGCTTCACTATTGACGAGCTTCATCCCTGATTTAGCACCATCAGACTTCCATATTTTTCCAAAACTTAAGGAATTTCTGGATGGAAAGTGCTAAGAAAATGATGTCGTGTTGAAAGTAACTTACTGATTGGTTAAATGAACGGGTGGCAGAGTTCATTGATGATGTATTCAAAAGCTTGTGCCACAAGTGAACAAATGTTTAGATATTAATGGTGACTTAAAAAATAAAAAGTTCATATTTTCATTTCTAGCAAAAGTTATGTTCATAAATAAAGTTTCTTTGATATTATTATACAACTGTTCTGATCACCCTCGTATTACTATGCAGACAAAGATGGACAATTCATTATTATCATAATCACTTACAAGAAGTCAGCCACTTTCAAATAGAAATCCTTCCTTGCTTCTGAACTTTTGACATCATACAGCCATTTGTAATAAGGAAACACTGTTGCATAGTAGTAGTAGCCAGGAACAACAGGCAGCTCCTGCAACATTCCACAAAGCATCAGATCATACATTCAGATTTATTCATATTTATCAATTACATATTTTGATTCAAACAAATAACACAATAGTTATGGCCCCAATAACGAAATGGAAAGTAGTGTACGGTCAATGAAAGTTCTTGTTTAATGTGCACTGTAATGCAGTTATAGGATAGCAAAGGTAAATGCGCACATGAAGCACCACAGTACATCCGAGTCTCTATGGAGAATAAAAAGAAACATGTTGAAAAGAAAACTGGAGTACTATATTTACCCAAATAGTGTCCTCCATATTTTAGAAGGCAAAACATAGAAAAGTTACTTCAATTGGCTGTGTGTCAGGTTATGTATACACCTTGTGTTTACAAAATGAAACTTCGAATGAGCTGTTTTCCGTTCTTAAACTGCAAATGTTGTCCCCACACGGATTTTTGGGAGATTTTTTGAGGGAAAAAAAAGGAGGGGGGGACTTTATTTGGGTAAATACTGTATTCGAAAATATTGAGAGCACAAAAAGAAAACTTAATAGTAAATCGCTAAAAGGGGTTGAGGACTATAAATACTTGGACATAACTTTCAATCAGCATATCAGATAGGATAAGAATATTGATAATTTAATAAACGTTTGAAGTACCTATTCTCTTTCTTAATTTAACTGCACTTCAGTTTTTAAAACTTCACTGCAGTTGAACTAGTCAAACGAACTTTACAAACTCTCATTTTCTCGTGATTTTTTAAAGTGTTATTCTAAGGCGTGATAAAGTGTAGGACATCATTTATACCTTTCTGGAAGCATAAAGGTAAAGCATTACCAATTTGTTTTAAGTATTTCTTTCAAATTTCTGTAGGTATCTCGTTGTCATAGTACTCATTGAAATAATTGCTTAGACTCGTCTCCCTAACATCAGAAGATAAAAAATTTCAATAGTTTTAACTAAAATTCTTATTTCATTGTAATAATTATCTCTCTAGAAACACCCGATTTATTGGTAGTTGTCGACTTCCTTGTTTCACATCTGCTTTTATTCCAAGTTATTAAACAAGTCATAACAATGGACATGAGGAGGTCAATAAAAACACTAATGGCAGTTGGACAACAGTTAGGGATTTTCACCAACCTTCCAACTGCTGTCACCCGGTTCCATCAAAAATACATGCCCTCTCTTGACACAAAATAGGTTTAGTGAGTTATAGGTCATGTCCCATTTCCCCCCTCTACCTACCCCTCCCACTTCTTCCACCCCATCCTATTCTGCAACCAAACCCATCAACCCTCCTCCCCGCAAACCCCGCACTGGTCAGCCCAGGCATCCAAAAACATGTAAAATTGTGCTGCCCAACACTAAAAGACAACACTTCCACACAAAAATCTAGCATTTTAATTATTGCTGATTCCCAAGGCCGCCAAAATGTCATCCATTATGCGTGGAGTTGTTCCCAGCCACTTCTCTGTATCTGGCTTCTTTAAGTCAAACGCTCATTTGGCTGAAGTTATCAGAGAACTGGACACCCACACGGAAAAACTCACAGAGCGGGACACAATAATTATTATTGGCAAAACTATTTCCATTTGGGAGGTGAATTCAACCCTAGTGAATATATGCAAAAACTCAAACAGGCCTCCTAATGCACTAATATCACACTTTCTAGCCTGCCTCCATGTTACAACATGCCACACTTGAACAACAAAATTAACAACACAAATCTGCAATCCCACCTTTCTGCCAAGGACTTTACCCAGCATGGCTTTCATCTGAGACCGTCCAGGAAACAATGTTTCGCTTGTCTCTTACGCTACATACCTTACTTCACCTCCTCCACCTACACCAAATCCACCACCCAATCCTAATGTTACCTCATCACTTTCTCCATCTCTTCTCCTGCTCTTGACCTATCTCTGCTCCTTATCTCACATCTCCCGTCCAAATCTGTTTTACCGACCCCAAACACGGTTATAACTTGCGGTCGAGAGTTTGATGTGTTGCTCCGAGATGACAATTAAATATAAATTCTCCTCAACCATCTGAATTCAACTGAATCCCTCGAGAAAATAATATAAATATCTTATATCATAATGTTCAGTCACTTTCCAACAAAGTAATAGATATCGAAATTCTTTTACTAGACTATCTTTTTGATTTGTTATGTCTCACAGAGCACTGACTTTCTGATAATGACATAAAAAGTACTTTTATTCCAAGTAATTCTATAATTAGTTTTTACAAAATTTCAAAGGTAATCATCCTCATAGCGGTACATGTATCTATGTTAGAAATGACATTTTATCCTCCACACTGTTAGGAAACAAGAAATTCTGCTCGGATGGTATTTTTGAACTTTCTGCAGTTCGTTTGACAGATAAAAACATTGTAGTTTTGTGTATTTACAGACCTCCTCAATCAGATCTTGAAATATTTTTTCTGAATTTCGAAATCGTATTAAAATGTCCAACACAGAAATATACTAAATCTATTGTTATCTGTGGCGATTTCAATATCAGACACCCCCAAGAACCCACCCCAAGAATCGGTTCAATAATCTAATCAGTTCCTTCGATCTTGTTACTACAATAATCAACTCCACTCGTACCTCTGGTTCATCCCAAACGTTGCTGGACCAGATAATTGTCAACAATAGGCTCATGTATACTTTTCAAGTATTTAAAGCGGAGTATGGCAACCACTTTGCCAAAATATTAACTATTGAAGATAAATTAAAACCAGGAAATATCCTCTACAAGATTACTAGACAGTTTAACAAAAACAACCAAACAAACAACAACAACCAAACAATTTTTAAAAACCTATTACATCAAGAAACGAGGGATGACGTGTATAAATGTGAAAGCACCAACGATAAATTCAATGTATTTCTTGAAGTATTACAACTCTTGCTCTCCTATAAAATGCAACTTAATCAAAGTAAACAATCACAATTGATGAATAACTCAATTAGAATTTCTTCCAAAAACAAATGTCATTTATATTATCTTTCAAAACTCAATAACCAACCACTTGAAATGGAAAATGACAGACAGATAATAGGACGGACGTGGAATATTGCAAATAATTACACATCCCCTTTAGAAAGTCGCCAAGGAAATGTTTCTCTACTAGACAATGGCAAAATGGTATCAAATCCAAAGTACATCACAAATTTGTTTAATTCTCATTTCTCATATAGGTAAAATATCGAAATCAGCAACTCAAAATCAATGTCCACCAAATACATCCACACACGTACCACATTCTATGTTCACTTCAGAGACTAACTCTAGTGAAGAGTGTCATCAGTTCTTTAAAAAATAAGTACTCAGCAGAGATAGATGATACGAGGTTAGGCAGAAAGGTAATGAGACTGATTTTTCATTTACCAAAGATTTTTTATATCAAACATCAATGTTATCCCCTTCAAAGTAGTTCCCTTGGGCAGCTACACACCAATGGAGACGTTATTCCCACTGTTGGTAGCAGCACTGGAAGTCTTCAACCGGTATGGTCTTCAGTATGTCCGTTACACTCTTTTGGATGTTTTCTACAGTCCTGAAATGATATGACCTTTGAGGATATTTTTCAGTTTAGGAAAAAGTCACAGGGACTGAGGTCAGGTGAATAGGGGGGTTGGGGAACCACAGGAATGCCTTATGAGGTCAAAAATTCTGTTATGGAGAGGACAGTGTGACATGGGGCATTGTCATGATGAGGCATCCATTTGTCTGCAATGTCTGGTCTCACACGAATGACCCTTTTTCTGAGCCTTTCAAGGACTTCTTTATAAAAAACTTGGTTGACAGTTTGTCCTGGAGGAACAAATTCTTTGTGGACGATTCCCCTTCTGTCCAAAAAACAAATCAGCATTGATTTGATCTTCGATTTGCTCATTCGATCTTTCTTTGGTCGAGGAGAGTTTGCAGTGTGCTACTCCTCACTTTGCCTCTTGCGTATTCAAAAATCCATGATTCATCACCTGTGATCACATGACTAAAGAAATCTTGCTCATTAGCGATTCTGTCAAGAAGATCAAGACACTTGTTTTTTCGATTGACCTTCTGCTGAATAGTGAGGTTTTTCGGCACCATTTTGGCACAGACCTTTCGCATGTACAAATGTTCACTCAAAATTTGATGAACGGTAAATCTGTTCAAATTTAATTGTTCACTTAACATTCTTAATGTTAAACGACGGTCTGATCTTGCAAGAGTGTTCACACGTTTAATGTTTTCATCGGTTTTCGAAATTGAAGGCCTCCCTGAACGGTGTTCATCTTCAACGTGTTCTCTGCCTTCCAAAACCGATTTGTGCCAGCGAAAAACTTGAGCTCGGGATAAAGAATGTTCCCCATAGGTCTGTTTTAACTTTTCAAATGTCACACTTGCCGATTCTCCAAGTTTAACACAAAATTTAATGGCACAACGTTGCTCCAAATTCCGCTGTTCCATTTTGCATGACGCACAACCAAAACACAACTTCACTAATAGCAGTCACAAAAATCATGTAGTTAACGGAAGGAGTTGAAACTTGCACTGAGCTATGGGAGGGTACTGATACACGTGCCCTATCAAGGACAACAGTGTAGCGTTGCCAGATCGCTTGTAGTGTTGCCAGTCTCATTACTTTTCTGCCTAACCTCGTATACCTAAATTTATAGTAAAATCTTCCTCTCACGTTATATAAATCCACTCACTCATATTTTCAATAGCTCCTTGTCAGAAGGTATGTTTCCTGACATATTTAAAACAGCTAAAGTGAAACCATTAGGGTAAGCCGGGGTAAAGGTTTGCCTTTTTGACACTTCGATTTTTCACTGACTTGGAGTTCTTTTAATCGTCCATAAAAATGGTTTGTGTTGTAGCTCAATATCTCCTCTACCTTTGGTAAAAATGTGATTTTTTAAATAAATACATTAAGATTTCAAATTTTTGATTTTTCAAAACAATGTGTTTGCAAACCTTTGCCCCGCGGTGTGGGGTAAAGATTCGCACTGTGAATTTATCTCTCTTCCTTGCACATATACAATATGGAGGTACAAAGTTTCCAGTGACACACACAGCACAGACAACAGTAACAGTTTTCCATGTTCTGTGGACACAGACTTGCCAACTTCATTTTTTCCAGTTGGAGCAATGAGCTTGGGGAAATTTATTGGGAACCTTTTGAACTCCAGTTTCGTCCATGTTAAATATTTTATGTGATAGAAACTTGTATTTAAGGAGTGTTTGTTCCAAATTGTCAAAGTATTGGTTGAGTTGGAATCTGTTATCCCATGGTCCCAGCCACACTTGCTTTTCGTGGGGTCCTTAGAGATGATTTGTTCCTTTTCATAAAAGCTTTGGTAAAATCTTCCCTAGCCATCTTGGTAGACTTTGAGAATGGGCATTTAATATTGTTTTTCTTAATGTAAGAGTAAAGCACAAATCTCAAGGACTTTAGGTTCAGCCCAAAAACTCTTTTGACTTAATCAACACAATGTTGAACCAACTCCTTTTCTTGGTCCTTGTTGAAGGCTGAATGAAGTCTTCCATGAACTACCAAATACTCAACTTACTTATATCATATCCGTAATCCATGAATTTTACACAAAAGAGAAAAAGAAAGGACGAAAAGTTTTACTTTGAAAGTGTCAAAGGCAAAGGTTTGAAAGTGTGGGGCTAATGTTCACGGATAGGTACTTGCGAACCTTTGCCCCAAGTCACTAGCAAACTTTTGCCCCTTTTCAAACAGTTTTGTTTGGACGAAATTTCTTCCTCATTGAACTGGGAAACCCGAAATCTATAGGTGGCATTTCAAAGCTTATTATACATACTAAATAGATAAAAAGTGGTTGACCAATTATGTTGAGTACCTAATTTTACCTAAATGTTGCAAAAAAACCCCATCAAAAATGAGAAAAATGATTTCAATTCATTTTCTTCAGTGTGCAGTACACAGAGTCGATGGAGTACCACAAGACGACTGACGGGAGAAAGACAAATGTGCTACGTTCTGGATTTACGCGGAAAAATTTCTCCTACCTGTTCAAACTTCAATGCAAACCTTTGCCACGGCTTACCCTATATAAGAAAGGAAATAAACGTTTTTTTTGTGAGGCTTTAGGGCTCGTCCATGGCAAGGTCATTAGAACCCTTGCAGGTGGGGAATAAATGCAGTTTCGCACCAAAGAAAAGAGCCATTAAGACTCTTCCCTGTGTGTGGGACTCGCCAAATATCTCGACCATACCCACTAAAAAAAAACCCCTGAATTCAACAAACATCTAAATATAAAGATGAAAGAAAAGAAAAGGAAACAGTTGCCGAACACATTATATCATAAAAAGGAAAAAAAATCTAAAAATTATAATTTTCAAATTATGGAAAGGAAGGAAAAACAAAAGGAAGACGAAAGAGGAAAGAAGAATGCAAATTTAAACCCTTCCGAGAACTTGTGGGAGGAACCCCGATCTACTCATAAAATTCAATAGTTTATTAACATTATCCGTTTCATTTCCAAGAATTGTTGATAAATCTGCAACCAGACCAATTTGTCTCCGTATTCTAGTGTATTTTCTGCAATCGGTTAGTAGGTGACACATGTCAGAGAAGAGCTACACTCCTCACAAACGGGTTCATCATCAAGCAGTAAGAGATACCGATGAGTGAAAGGACCATGTCCTATGCGCAGGTGGGTCAGCAAGACCTCGTCATGCCTGACTGACCTACAGGAATTGCTCCATGACTTAAAAGAGGATTTGATAAGTTGGAGCTTATTCCCTTCAACAGCCAACCACTCATTGTTCCATTCACTCAGAATCCTTGTCTTGATGGAATTTAGGAGATCCCTTTTTGGAATCGTAAAGAAATCCATGATGAACTTGAGGCATGTCACTTTTGCGGAAACGTCTGCTTCCTCATTTCCTCTGATTCCCACAAGTCCAGGAATCCAGCAAAACATTATGTTCTTTCCAACACTTTGGAGCGAGAAAAGCACATCATGGATCAGCTTATAAGCTGGATACATAGTGTGGATTGCTTTAAGGGCACTTAGGGAATCAGAGAAAATCAGGAAATTTGATCCGTGAGAGCACTTTTTGATTGCAGTGATCTCAATATGGCATAGCACTCAGAGGTGTAAACGCTGCACAAGTCGCCTAGACGGTAGCCACAGGTCTCATTGGGAAATACCACAGAGCAGCACGACACCATCAGCCTGTTTCAACCCATATGTAAACACCGGGATATGGACCCGGTGTTTGTCGAGGATTAGGTGAAAGTATGCCCTCAACATCGGAGCTGGAGAGTTCTTCATGTCATGATGCAGAAGATCAAAATTAATCTTCGGCTTGTGCAAAGCCCAAAGAGGAGTCTTACTGAAACCTTGATTTAAGACATTATGTGTGCATATAATCAAGGTTTCCAAAACTTCTTTAGAGCGATATCCAAAACTTTTGGTTGCTCTCAGTCTGTTGTTGTAGAAACAAATGGAAGAAGAGGAAGGATGAAATACCGCGCTGTGCACCAGATTGTCGGGTAAAGTTAGGAAATAAATGTGATGTTGGAAACACGACCCATATCACTATTGCCAACTTCCTCAAAAACCTCTCGTTTTGGTTTCATTCAAATCGTCTCATCATTAATACTAATAAAACAGTATCCACATCATTTCGCAATAGTGTAACGAAATCTTTTCCTCCTACATCCCTTTTGCTAAACAAAACTGAAATAAAAACAGTCAAGATAACAAAATTTATAGGGTTTCATATTCAGGACAACCTCAAATGGAATTGCCATATTGATAATTTGAATTCCAAACTAAGCAAAATATGTTACGCTTTCGGAATTTCAGCCAACATTGCTAGTCAACTAGTTTCTAGCTGCGTGTATTCTGCAAATGTATATTCTCATTTACGGTATGGCATTATCTTCTGGGGCCAATCCACTAAGAAAATTCAAACTTTTAGAATTCAAAAGAAAATTTGGATTATATGTAAATCTCAACCCCGAAATTCATGTAAACCTTTATTCAGAGAATTAAATATTCTCCCTCTCCCTAGAATATACATTTATGAAGTAGCCATGTTTGTTACAAAACTATTAAAATCCCATCCCTGCTTTAGAAGAAATAGTCTTGTTCACGAACACAAAACTGGTAATAAGGTTAATATTCGTCATCTTGGTGTGTCAACAAATCTTTGCCAAAGAGTCCCTTATCATTCAGGAATAATTTTGTATAATTCCCTTCCCAAAAACCTCGAAGATATAAATAAATTGAATCTGTTTAAAAACTTGGTTAAAAGCTTGTGCTATTGTTTTCCACATGACTTTGGATGATGTAAGTGACGTTAATATCTCTTACACTTTATCACGCCATTGCTATAGTACTCTAGATATTGATTAAATTCCTTTTTCATGCATGTTGATTTTGCTCCCTTTGTTTATTAATAGTTTATTTCTAACTGGACGCAACCTTGACACGGTTGTGTACATTATCTCTGGCTCAGGTTTTACTCCGGGTAATGGCAGATTTTTCTTGGACGGGAATGTCATTAATGCTGTTTTATTAATCTCAAATTTTTACAGCACTAATATCTACAATTTATTTTGAATAATAAATGGATAACAGTAGGGCCACTGTCCATGGGCCCTTGATCCGGTTGGATGGGATGGTCCCTTGCTTGTCTCTGGAGAGTAACTTATTTTATTGTCCCCCCCACGTGGTCATAAGCAGTTTGCAACCGTTTTTTTGACAATAAAGTTCTTTTTTTATTCAGTAACTTATTCATATTTATTATGTATGACAATGTGTGTGAGTCTATTGTTAAATTGAAGGAAAAAAAAGAAAAAGAAAATGCTTCCACAGTGTCTATAGAATTAATGCCTTTGACTATAAAGAGTCTTTATACTGAATTCACTAGTATATAAATAGGGAAAATTTAAAAAAAGTATAAATGAAGTACTTCAGAACAAGATAGACAAATTAAATTATCCAAATTCAAAAATAATATTGAAGAAAATTTTGAATGTCAAGCCATAACATACTTTAATAAAATTCCTAATATAAATGATCTAGAAGGTAAGAAAAACTATATCAAATGCGAATTAAAACATTGGATCCAGCAAACCACAAACTTGAAATTGTCTTTAATTTATAAGATTGTAGATACAGAAGCACTGGACTCGATAAAGCTTATAATAAGTAAAGAGTAAAAATGGAGGGAGGTTAAAGATATAAGATGTAGATTCTAATAAAACTTCTATCTACAGTTATTGTGGTTTATAAATGATCTAAATTATGTTGCGTGTTTATTTTCCTCTGTACTTTGTTTCCTGCGCTTACTGAAATTTATTTTTTGAATTAATAGTATTCCTATTGGCTATTATCATATATTGTTCCTCTCCTCATGGAACAGTTTTTGAACGATTTCATACAAATTCTTCACATTCCTAATAGTGAAAACACTTGTAGCACAATTATCTCCATGAGTCATGAAATATGACCTGTATTGAAAAAAAGTAAAGTAGAACTACACACACACACATTTATTTTTTACCAAATTAGCATATATTTTTATAACATTAGCATTTTATACTTTCAAATTAGCACCTATTTTTTTTGCTTCTAAAGACCTTGTGTTTTATTACACTTAATAGAGAATATTTCAACAGAATACACAAATATGTTTTAAATCTAAGTTCATTTGACATACACAACCATTTAATAACAAATGAATCTGACTCTTTAATATCAATTTTTTTGTTCTGTTTTAAAATATGAAAATGATCATTAATTTAAAAGCAAATGAAACATGTACAAGTGACTGTACAATAAAAAAAAATCTTAAATGCTTGTTTATCATACTTTCTTTTAGAAAGCCCATCAACATAAACATTTACCCCAGAATCAACACTTTAATTCATACACTTAACAGAATGCATGTTATACCACTGATGAAATGTGTCCAATAACCTCCTGTCTTTTGGCAAAACAATTGGGGAAATGAAATGCACAACAGCAGTCTTCTGATATTTATGTTTTAAGTAAAAACGGCAATTGTGTGCTTTCAGAGCACCTAATATAAATGAGTATTAGCATTTAGACATTTTAAAATGCCTTTGATCACCAATTTTGACTAGTTTTCCTTAAGTAATGCACTATTTCATTTTTTTTTCCACATTACCTAATTTCGCAGATATTTTGAAATTTCCCCCCCCCGAATTTACACGAAAAAATCTCATGTAACATAACTTGTGTTTTTTTCTGGTCCCTAATTACAAAAAAAGTCTTCAACTATAACACAAAGAAATTTTTGAACTGAACTTTCACATTTCTGGTTTAAACTGTCTGTAGTCAAAATATGACCCCTTATGGCCATTCTAGTATTTTAAGTCCATTGACAATGAACTCACATGTGCAACAGAACATAGGAGGTGGTGAAACCAATGCAGAACAAGATTACAACCTATGAGAAACGAGGGAATTTGATAATGATGAGAGAAGAAGAAAAAAAATGAATAAGGAGTAGCTTAAGCCTCAGATACATACTTCAGTTACTTCACTGATGTATTTCTCCAAGAGGTGACTCGGTCCATCAATTTCTTTGGGCAAAGATTCATTCTGCAACACAAAGAAACCAACAAACACATAAGTCATACATTATCAATAAGTAGGCAAAACATGAAAGTACAACAAGAAAAACTGTTGATTTTCAATGAAGTAAAAAAGGCAGGATATAAATTTCTTTAAACAGAACAAGTCAACAGACAATGTATTTTTTCACCAGGAAGGAGTGGTCGTTAGTCCCAAAACTCATATCCATTCTCTAAAACTTACATCACGAGAAAAAATAAATTCTTATTCACTCACTCTCTCTCTCAACATAAATAAATATATAAAGAAATAGAAATATTCTGAAGAAGATGGTCAATAAAATACATAAATATAGAAGATCATACAACTTAAATTTGTTTAAAAAAAAAACTTTTCAAAAAGAAAATTGTTAACATATTCCTTGTTTTTAGGAAAAACTTCAGTTTTCCAAGACCAATAATTTTTTAAATATATATATGAAGTCTTCTTCTAGAAAGATTGGTAACTGCCAAAGATGTCAGATTAAAAAAGGTTTTATAGAACATAGTATATTGTCAAAGTTAGAGCAGAGAAAAGTGATTTCTGAGCGAGTAGCAGGAACACTGGAGGCGTAACACGATCCATCAGTATTGAGTTGGGACAACGTATGTCCACAGATTAGAGGAAAAACAGAATGAAGCCAGTCCTTCACTTGCCTCGGTCAGGCGACGCAGATGGGGTTTCGGACACCTTCCAGCCAAGTACACTTTGGCGTAGTCCAGAGACTGCCGTAACGAGGTACTGCCAATGCCAGTCTGCAGCGCTTTCCAGACAGCGTTCACTTTCTCAGGAGCAGCCTCCATTCCTTTCTTGCTCAACATCTTCAATCTCCTGTTCTTTGCCTTCAGCTTCCGACTCTTCAACGCCCAGCAACGGTTTATCTACAACCGATCACACACAACACACAATATAATAATGCATTTTTCACAATTCAATTGATATTATTAAATCTTTCCATGTAGACAATTGTTTATTGTGTTACTACATCGTATCAGCAGGAGATTGTTGCCATCGTCAGGTGAATGTGAGTGTTTATGCATATAAACAAATTTGGTAACAAGTAGAAAATTGTATATATCAGGTTAATTTCTTTTCTACTTGTTACCAAGATAAATCAACATTTGTTTATATGTATGCGACGATGGCAACAATCTCCTGCTGAAACGTTGTGGCATAAAATAAACAATTGGCAACAAAAACAGGTCAGTTTAATAATATCAATTTAATTATGACTGTAGACGTGAACCATATCAATTTCACAATTTAATGCTGCTGAATTTGAAAGTCCATAAAATACTTGTTATAAAACCACAAAATTTTAAGTCCATCAAGTTCTTCGGATCTTCATTTACTATGTTTTAGTTGGTTTCATTTTAGCTATGTTGAAAATTGTGTCAAGATATCATAAAAATCATGAGACCACAAAAGTTTCTCCGTACGAGTACATTCTAATTCAAAGTAAAATACATCAAAATTTGACTGGGTAAGGGCATAAAAATTCACCGGTACTGAATAAAAAATGGTTTAACCTACAAGGGAACCGTGTTTACAACGTCTCGAGGATGAATGTATAGAAACAATGCATTTATTTCCCGAGTATGAGAGACCCACTTATAGAAAACAGATTATTTTCTATAAACAATTCTTGGCAGAGGAGGATTTGAAGCTTAATATGCAGTCAATGAGTGGTCAATTTAATATCACTAAAGCCAAGAAATTTGAAGGAGTGTCACAATGCATTGAGAATTGTGGCGTAACAATTGAACATTCTTGTTTCCATGCTCCGGAAAATAATGAAGAAGAAAGAAGAAATTGTCAATAGTGCTGGGAAAATGAATGAGGTGAAGATCACTATTCAACGACACTGGAAAGGGTTTGTTAGAATGGTTCCAGTATTGCAGGGCGGGGCTAAATGTCACATTATGGTCCAAACAAAGTTCAAAAGAAACTATATTGTCTTTTGTGTATATTATTTATTAAGAATATAATTCGGTTTCAAAAATGTAAGTATTATTTGTCGCTCATGATATTCACATAAATTATAAGCAAAAATTGTTCTTCACAATTTTCTTCTCTCTGCTGCTGGCTGAAATATTAGTTTAAGTTATGCTAGTTTCATTTTGGCTTGTGGTAGCAAGTCACGAACAACTAAAAACAGTGTTTGAATGATTTAAGGACGCCCACAGTCATTGATGATAAGTTACCTAGTCCCGGCAATTCTATTTGTGGGAGATTGGTTCGAACGTGAAGTTGGGGTCAATGGTGGTGACATAAACACTTGTGGTAGGATACACGAAAACATAGCTAGCATTCTACAGCATTCAGAAAGTAAATCTGGCTTATTTTAATAATGGTACATTTTAATAATTAAAATATAAGCAGGGATATTTTGGGACCATGCTAATTTGATGTAAATATACATATTAAGTTCTGCGCTCACTGGGACGTCAATAGACTGACGGATGTTCCGAGATTTTGCAAGTGCGGAAGACTGCGCGCACTTGTTCGGAAATTCAGGATGGGTGAAGGAATCGTTCATTCTCCAAGGCTTAGAGGATTAGGATCTGCGTGTTACATGCTCCCCATTCTATTCTAATTACTCAACACAATACAACACAACTGAAGTGGTGAACGCCTGGTCCTTACAAATGCCCGCAGTCATAAACCGCTAATGAGCCTCGCAGAAAGTTTTACAGCCCTCCAAAAGATGATCTTCTAGGGACTTCTAGCAAATGGCGGCAAGTGCATGCCTTCTGTCAGTTCATACCAATGCAAAGCAACAGAAGAAGCTTTTGGGAAATCCGGGACGGAGGTGCCAACCATCCCAGTGTGCATGTAGCTTTATAGTTTGTAAATATACTAATATAGTTACACCTGAATAAACTCAGTTTCTTACTTATAAGAGACAAATCTTTGTTCCCCTGATTCTCTTTTAAACATGTTTGACTATATCTTGTAAAACATTTTTATGGTTCTCTACTGTAATTGCTCTGATGGATACAGTAACTGTTGACGTACACATCAGACGAGATAATGAAAATTTAATTAAATCATAACTTATAAACTTATACATACTTCACCAATAAGTTCCTTGTTCCTCACATGAAGACTGAAATTTGATTCAAGTTGTTCCAATAAAATCAATAAATTCTGCACAGGCCATCCATACAATGAACAAGTTTTCCCTGCAAACAAAGATTTAAAACTGTCTTACTACACAGCAAACTAGAGCCAGACAGTAATACACAACAATAAGCCATGTGTTATGTCTCATAAATGATTATCTGGAAAGATTAAAAAGCTTTTTATTAATAACGATATCATAATATTTTAAGGAGATTAAATTTCTCAAAATTAGTTGAGTTGTGCGGGTTGTATATATTAGTTGTACTTGTGTACGTGGATACACAAAATATATTTATTTGCAATATAACACACAACTGCCCAATGTACAATTTTGGTGAACATAGTATTTTTACATTTATAGAAATAATTTTTAAGGTAACAACATAATTAGTTCAAATCATTTCAGAGTGCATACCTAGGTGTATTGACAAACAGAGCATGAAATACCAAAATCAAAATTAATTTCGTTAGCGGTTTTCAACATTCCGGCATACGGCATTTACAAAAAGATTAGTTTTCCCAATCAGAATATAAAATTTTAAAAAATAAGAAGAACTCTCTCTCCAATTGCAGGGTGTAGAAAAGGAGTTCAATAGCCGTGACATTACAATAAACGACCAAATACGCAAAGATAAAAATTCCAGTTCATCATACTCCATTTTTACTTTAAAGCAAGGAGAAGTTAGTCTTTCTCTCTTGGCTTACATTATGCTCCATAAATACGAGGGTTATTTAGAAATTTACCCCTCCCTTTTTTTCCTACAGTGTAAGAAGTGCACTCAAAGACATGCCATATGGCTGCACAACACAAAGTGCTCACTCCTAGGAATTTAAGTAATATCCGAATAAATAAATATTAATAGTTGTCGCAAAAGCAACTAGTTGCCGTAAAGAAAAACAAGTTGATAAGACAACAAACAACGACACAAGGTAATATTCGTTCTACATGCTCTCCATGCAGAAGGAACAGAACAGTGTCACAAGAGCAAGTGAATTAAATTGGTGTCCAAGGTTGGCTATGAATTTAAGTTTTCAGAAATTCAAATGTCCCGCCAACATAACGTGAGGTGCAAATATTATTACTCTTACAGACAAAGGTGAAGTAAAAGCATTGGCTACATTGAGTGTAAGAAAACTCTGTACCAACGTGAAGCCAGTTAGACAATTGACAAGAAATAAGTAAACAAATAAATAAATATACAAATAATTTTTTGTCAAGAGAGCAGCTCTTACAAACTACCTACGACCACGTTTAAGGCCATTGAAGCAATATACTGCGACTAATACACAATACACTAATAAACAGTGTATGGTTTCTGTCCATGTTTTCTTCTTCTTCTTCTCAAGTTAAATTTTCTTGAAGCAAGCAAAGTAACATGACTGAGTTCAGTGAAGAAATAAACACTCTGGTTGCTGTGTTATAAGACTCAGTACTTTTCTATTTGGTATGTTGAACTGTCATGCGTTCGCTCATTATAAACAAAAAGAAAGAAAGAAATCTGTGCTGCAACAAATGTGGGACACTAAAAGGAAATCTTTCTTGTTGAATATATGAAACCTGATACTCTACTTCCAAAAGCACCAGATTAGTTGTGAGAATATTCAAATTTAAAAATTTTGATCTAGTGGAGCCTTTAACTTCAACTTCAAGGGATACGTCATAAGTTTTGAGTTATAGAGAACTTCCAGATAAAGAGTTTTTTACATTATTTATTTCAACTTATAGAGGCATATGAAATTCAAGTTACAGAGTCATGACAAAATAAAAATTTGACTTCTAGATATTTATTTTACTATATTTCTGTTGAACATAATTACATGTACAAAGATTACTTTATGGTAAAGAAACAACTTGAAAATATGCACATATTAAAAGAAATCTGTAATTACCTTTTTGAGTCAAGGAATTAACACATTCTTTGTCAATTGTATTTACAATTGCAAACAAGGCACTAAATATATTGTCCTCTATATACACATCTTTCAATGAAAGTACGGAATTATTTCTTGGAACTGGTTATTGACAACAACAAAACTATTGCTTGAATTAAAGAATCTTGCGAAAAGAATTTTGATTTACAGAGGTTGCAAAGTAGTCCAAGTTAGAGACGTGATATGAATGGATAGTACATCACAGGGAAATCATATTCAGTTTGAGTTGTAGCGTCTAAATAATTAGAGTAGGGATTTTTGTACTCCAATGGAAGGGAATGACTGATTTCATCATATTAGAGGAGATTTAGAGTTAATGAGCTTTGAGTTAAAGAGGTACCTTGTAAGTGGACGCTCATGAATATTGGCAGTCATCTTGAACTGTTGGTTTGGGATCATTTTTTCACATAACAATTCAAGAATTAATGATGAGCAGATTCTCAAAATTTTCTTTGAAAGTACATAAGTTTGTTACTTATCACTAGGCACATGCAAGAAGTTTTCATTTTGAAAAGCAATATTTGAATTTTCAGTAATTAACATCAGTTCGGTTTGTGTTTTTTTTGGACTTGAGGCATTCGGACCAATGGAGTACAGGAGGAAAGTTATGTGAAGAAGCACAGGTAAGGTGCATAGTACCAAGGTTAGATTGTGCGCATGCGCAAGAGTTTCTCCAGACACCTTACTTCCTGTAACAGTATATAATTAATGTGGTGCACATCTGCAGTCAGGGTATCAATATTAATGGTATTTTTCTCTCATCATGCTGCCACGTTGTACTTGTAAATACGTGACAACATAATTTACTTTTTTTTTTACATGTAAATAAGTGTGGAATAAATATCAATACCTCATTATCTCATATACATTAAAAGAAGTAAAAAGTGGTTCAGACTAAGCCTGGCCATTTAGGAATTAATCACGGGACATGGAAATTTCAACAAGTATTTGCATAAAATTAAGATTGAAGATGAGCCAACGTGTGTGAGTGGATATAACGAGGAGACAGTGGAACATGTTTTATTTGAGTGTGAAATAAATAATGAGGAAAGAAGAAGTTGTATAAGACGAGTGATAAAAACGAACATTTAACATAAGGGAGTTTAAAGTGGCAAGGACATGAAGACATGACGGTACAGGGACCCGGAGGACTATAAAGGTCTGAAAAAGTCATCACTTAACTATGTTCAACGAGAAAAACAGAACAGAAACTAAATTATTCTGTAGAATATAAAACCCTGGCAATTGCTTTGTGCCAAGGAACAGGGTAGACAATGAAATCTAAATGTAAATAAATAAATAAATAAATAGTCATTATCTTATAATACATATAAAAGAAAGGGGGAATTGTTAAAAATGTGACTTACCAAAGTTGCCCTCAAACAAATGCTTAATTTTCCCAAATTGTTTGGTGTTCTTTTCAATGTGTTTCACAATTGCCTCCGCATTCATTTTCTCCACAGATAAACAGTGCTTAACACTTCGGTGAGGCCAGTAGTGCTTTGGATGCTGACCCAGTTCAGCTTTCAGACTCTGAGGTCTGCGCTTTGCGTATCGCTTGGCAATAGTTTTGAATTTCTTCGTCAGAGGGTGTTCTCTTCCTAGAGGGTGGTACTTTTGCTCAGCTTTCACCTTCTTCACATACTTCTTCCACCAAATGGCACTCATACGAATCTTGGAGGGATCAACCAAACCGCGTGATATTACGAATTTGATCTGTTTTTTCAGAAGCCTCTCGCTCCTACCTCCACTGTAAGGAAGCGTTTCAAAGACTTTGTTCAAAATAACTTTTTTAGGACGAAGCTGCTTGGGGCGTTTATGTGGTTCTATACGATCTTTCTCCCTCTCCTCCCCCTTCGCTTCATCTATCCCGTCTTTGTCGTCTTCTTCCTCATCATCAACCCACAATGAGGACATGAACTCATCCAGTATTTTATCTCTCCTCGGTGCTTCAACTCTACTTTCCTTCAGCGCATCCTCACATTTCAGCGCTTCAACTCTACTTTCCTTCAGCGCTTTCTCACATTTTCGTGCATTTAATTTGCGTTGTTTTTGCATCTCATAAAATAATCTTCTCATCTTCACACTAAAGGATCCTCCGATTTTCTTTTTGATGAATCTTCCCCTAAACATTGTTGTCTTAGGATTCTTCTTCTTCTTCTTCTTCTTCTCCTCCTCCTCCTCCTTCCCCACGAACTCCTTCTCATCCTTTTCATGCTGTATCCACTCTGCTATCAATTTTGAGCCAGGAATTTTTGCTTCATAGGGCTTTTTATTCCCCCGCTTATTTTTCTTCTTTTTTCGTCGTGGAGATTTTTTTCCAGTATGTTTTTCTTTTGTCGAACCTTTTCCTTTTTCACCAACAGATTTTCCATATTTTTCCTGAAAGTACAAATAATTGATTAAATTGAAATAATATCAACTGCGATGGAATTGTTCATACTAAACAAAAATACAGAAAACTATTAGAAAACTAGCTGTCCGAAATGATGGTAATTTTTTTGTTCATTTGACAATATTTTTAAATAAAACAATTTTTTGATTTTTAGACATTGAGGAGGAAAAATTCTGCGACTTCATGAAAATTCATTCCAAAGTGTGCTAAATTGTTTAATTACATCTTATGCTGATGATACTGTACTATGGATTGGTACAAGACTTGCTACTTTGATGAATGTTTGTTGGGATCATGAAATTCAATGACTTTTCAGAAATCTGTCGAAAACTGATTATCTTACTTTTGAAACCAGAACCAGTACTTTGCTTGAGTATACAAATTACCTTAAACAATGCTAATATCACTAATACTAAATATCTTTAAGTGACTTGACTGTCATTCGCATTTGGAAAGGAACAAACCAACCATGTATTTTATAGAAGCAAATATTTAGTTTTTATAAGGCAAAGTTAAAAAAATTGTCACTCAAAACATTTTTGAAGTGGGTGACAAACGTATGTATAATCATTATAGACCAATAGCTATTTAATCAAATATTCCACAAATTATGGGAATATTGCTAAAAACATTATTTTGGATTTTCTAAATAAATACAATATATCAGGTTACATACAGGGAGGAATTGAGTACAAATCATGCAATATACCATAAGGTGGAAACACAACATAATGCATTAAATGAGACAAAACTCTTCGCAGCGAATTTTCTCTATATACAGAAAGCACTTGATAAAGTCGACCATAAATTTCTCTTAATTAAATTAAACAGAATGGTATTAAGATAAATAATACAATAAAAAAGTTATTTATACAACAGGAAGCAAAGAATTGTGAAATATAAGTGAGAGAACCATAAGGATCTATGTTTTAACAAACACCGTTTATTTTATATATGAATTGCTTAATTTGTATACAAAAGATATGTCTTTTGCTAATGAAATGATATTATGCAGAAGGAAAAATAGGTGTAAAGTGGAAAAGGATCCAATCACTAAATTGAAAAACATTTAACAATTAGTTACTTAAAAAGATAATATTAAAGAATTAGCACCCCATTTACATTCATAATTACAAAAAAAAAGCAAAAGTTTGATGATGGAATTGGTAAAGGCAAAGTAACTATTGCAGAACATACAAAGTTTCTTGGAATTTATATAGATTCTAATTCAAGGTGGGAAGAACACACATGAAAATTGCAGAAAAAAAGACTTATTACATATTTATCACAAAAACATTATCAAATATCTTCACTTACGATCAAATTATACAAGTGTACTATGCACTGGTTGAGTCAAAGTTATTATACGACATACTTGCATGGGAAGTCTCACGTGGAAATCAGACTAGATTAGAGGACAGGACATAAAAAATACTAAAAATAATGAATCTCAAGTACAATAGAATTCCAGAATTTGTTACAAACATTAATAGTTTGTTAAATTTAAGGAGGCTATATTATTAGGCATGTATAAACCATAATATTATACTTTTACAGATTGAATATAAAAAACTAAAACAAGAAAAATTAAGTCAGTAAAAAAGTTTTAAAAAGGACAATAAAGCAATCTGTTGAATGCTATCCGTGTATATAATGAGTTGCCAGAGGAACTGAAAAATAGCATTGTAATCAATCAAAATAATTCATGGATATAGAATATAATCATGGATAATTAATTTTGAGGAACCCTCGAGTGAGGAAAAAAAGCAAGTAGTATTTTAAAGAAATGTAAACAATGCATAATTTATGTTATGTTATTTTTCATTATTGTTATATTTTTTATAATTATTGTACTATTTTCTTCTCTCTTTAAGAATGGGTGGTGATTGCTTATCAGAGGTATTTAGTTTTAAAAAGTACTAGGTCTACTCTCATACCAAGAGTCTAGGTAGGATGGTTATTTAGGTACTACTAGTAGTATGTATAATTTGCACTACAATCTATTTCTGAATAAATCTAAATACTACCAAGCATTTACTAGGGTAATTTTCCTTATCTTGCTACTTATGGTGTCATTAGCTAGAGCTCTGCCTATGACAGCAACATTGTATTTTAATGTACCATAGCATTAACTTATCTTAAGTCACTTGCTTGCTTCTTGAGAGTAAATAAGCTAATCCTCCTCCAAGTGGTCATAAGCAATGTGTAACTGCTTTTTTTTACAATAAATTTATTTATTTATTTGATACGATGTGTAAAAAGGTATTGTAAACTCGTAGGGAGAAAACTGCTAAATTTAACAAACTTGGTGAACCAAATAAAAATGATAATAAGATTACTTCTTTAAAATAAAATACTTGTTTTCAAAACTTATCCAATGAACTTACAACCAACTTTCTAGGACACCAGCAAGGACCTCATATCTTTTTGTCAGTCAGTCGAACTGTCAGCTTATTATACATTAGTCCCACACATGTTCAACAGAATTTTAAGTGTTCCGTGGAATGGTCTCACGGGTTCTGGGAATTAGAACGTCAAACCTAATTTTAAGACTATTATTAATAAAACTATGAAGAATTTTCAAAATTTTATTTTTGAATGAATTTCTTTCTTTTCAAATCAAACATGATACCTAGTCCTAAACAATTAGTTTAACAACATGGTATAAATTTAATATAATTGGTTTGCATGTTCACAATTGCTAATTAACTTTATTTATAGGATATAAGTTTCTTGCACAAGGTCCTTCATCTTAGCTTTTCACATTAATGTCCCAGTTTATATAGCTGTGACTACTGAAAAGCAGACCCTCCTATTCACCTCCTGCTGCTTCTTGTATCAATAACTCCAACTATTACTAACCACTTCTACTAACACCTCCACATGGGTCAAGTTGTTTGTACACCCAGCTAAGGAGTCCACCTACTAACAATAACCATACCACCCACCATCTACCGCTCCATGTAGATAAGCTTCTATACCACTTAGCTATATTCCCCATTTTCAAATACAACAATAACACTCCCTAGAACACATAAGTAAGGTACTGTTGTGTTACCAGCAAAGATAAAAAAATGTCTCCCTATTTGGAGGGGATATTCAGTGATATCCATGAAACACCAAAAAATGTTTCAAGTAAAGTTCATGGATGATGTTTTATTAGTTACTCAATGTTGATATTTCAATAATATATGAAGATGCAAAGGAAATTGGCTGAAATTGATATTTCACAGCAATATCTCAAAACTGAAATATTTTGAGCAAAAATTAAACAAAATGAAAATTTTGAGCAAAAATTAAACAAAATGAAAAATGGTTAATGGAGTAGGACTACATAAATTAGAGTATTTTCAATGAAAGTTCAACATTTCAAGTTTCCTCAAATATTCAGCCAACTTTTGGTACATGTTTCAGTATAAATACATATTTGATTCAAAAAAAAAAAACATTTCATAATAGGGTACCCTAATGAAGAAAAAAACACACACATTTTTGACCTTTTGGAAATTAAGTGAAAATCCTGGGATGTGCTGCAATATTTGCTCTCCAATTGTTTTCAGGTTACGATTGTGAAGAATATCGTAAGTGGTGTAATGTTCTGTAGTTCATGGTAGTTTAACAGAACTTACCATGAAACAGATGAGCAGTCACATTCTTTAGTTAATAAATGCACACTTGCAACTAATATAGACAGACAACAGATTACACTTTTGTTGTATTAACATAATGTAAAAATCCTTGAACTCAATATACAACAATAAATATCACCATTCACCCATTCTCAATGGTCACAGATCTTAGGAGGGCTCCATAATTTTTTAGTGGATACTTTGAACTTTCTCAGCTCACATTCAGCATCTTCTCAAAACATTTTCCAATTTTAAAGTGAATATCAATCTGAGCCCTGTTTATCACTAATTAATTGGGTAATTAACTCAGTGTCTTCTCAGGAAGCCTTTACTTATAATTCTGCATTGTAGATCACTTCACTAAGTATGTTTCACTATTATTTACTATCAAAATGGCATGGATAACAATTAAGTGCTGTGAAAACCCCTATCACGATCTGCGAATGTGATGAAATTGTCCAGATTACTCATTTTCAGGGGTCATTCCTTTGCTATTCAAATACGGGAGCAGATTAAAACATCTTACGTTTCGTAAATAATTATTTCGTCCATATTATTTAAACCCAAACAAATATTATCTTCAACGTTTTAAAATCTTGCACGAACATAAAAAACTGTTTTCCCTAACTGTTCAGAGAAAGAATAATAATATTTCGGAATTCAAATCATTTTTGGGGTGCCCAACATAACCAAATATGATATTTTAATAACATAAAAAATACTTTAGAAATATCATTTGCTAAATAACTAGATTTAATAATAGCTTACCATGGAGGAATTTTATTTGGAAACCACAAAACGATGGATAAAGTCACACGTGCTCTTCCATCACCTACAGCGACCAAGATCTTTCATGTGTGGTTCAAGAGCACAGACTATAAAGAATACAAAAGTCACAGAATAATCCGCTGGTTAGAGATGGTTTCATAGCGTTTTATAGGATCGATAGGGTCGAAATGAACTCGACCAATTCTTCCAATGGCTCGACCAATTTAGGTCGATTTATCATAATTCAATCACGACCAGAATGCACTCGACTTCCGAAAATGATGTATCATTCAAGACACAAATTATTATTTGTAATATAATCCTTATCTGTGCAGCCTAATCTCTTGGTAGATATAGTTAACATTAAGGCCGGCAACACACGTATGCTTTTCTAATTCGGAATCCTCGTCAGGTTTTCGAATTAGGAAACCGAATCAGGTAAAATTCCGAATCGGACTTAACCTAATATCGAACCTGAAATCTCAAGACTCCGAATAAAAACCTCATTTTCACTTATTGTTAAATTGTTTAATGAATTTATATGAATTTTAATATTACTCCGTATTTCTTTTATTATTATCCTAAAATATTTTTACGCTGGAAAATAGGAGAGAGAATATTCATGTTGTTTATTAACCCCGTCGAAAATCCCAACGGGTCTGAAATCCTTGCTGGTGCTATAGAAAAATTTATGGTAGAATCGAGAAATATTGTAAGCAGAAATATAGAAATAAAACTTAAACCTTGGTTGAATGACCTTTTCCTCATTTTACTTGAGAGAAAAATATAACAAAACAATTCTATGATCGATTTTTCAGTAAATCACATCTTTCTTATCGTATTGTAGATTGTATGATGTGTTGTAACCATCAATCGAAAGAAAGGGGCTGATATATTTTTAAAAGACTTATTTCCTCGAATGAATATTACACACTGATTGTTGTTCTATAGCAACGCTGGACATGAATGAATTTTCATCCGTTTTTTCCATAGGATCCCTTCTGCCAATTTGTAATCAAGCAGAGACCATACGTTTATTCACTCGCCACAATTAACGATTTGCTATTTATCATCATTCTGAAATCATAGAAATTTTAGGAAACGGAAACGAATTTGGAATCGAGGCAAAAGAAAAAAAAGAAAAAAAGGAATCATCAGAATCGAAAAATATCATCATTACAAATAATTGATCTACTAATTTAATCTTTTTGTATGGTAGTTTTGTAAAAGTTTTTTTTAACAACACTAGAAAATTACTGCACAAAAATCACTATTAGTCTCTAGACTAGAGACTCAAGTACAATAATCTGGGCTACAACCCTGGAGGTTGATTGAATTAAATTAGAACACACAAATTGTCCGGTATTTGTTTGACCACATTTTTCTACTGACGCGTCTACATCATTAACCAGACTTCCCGCTTCCAAGTGTGATTGTTTTTCACTACTCCCTTTACCTTTCACATCAGCAATATTAATTGTATTAGTTTTTCTAAAATAGACGTTTAATACCTGTTTCATGGTTAATTGAATTTTTAGTAAGTTTTACTTCACGAAAAGAACGAGCACTCCGCACTCAGCGAAGTGAAGCAGTCCAGTTGGCGGTATGATCGCCACTACCATATTTCTGCGAACATAGGACCTATTCGAGGGCAACCACTCCCGAGTATACTAGAGATATTTTCATGCATTTGGATGAATGAGAAATATTTTTGATATCGCATCAACGTGTAAGAGTTATGCAAACACGTACGTGTGAAGGAAGTGTTGACCTCTGAGCGGAATGTGGAGAAGACCGTCTCCGGAGTGGGAGATGATTGTAAGTTGATATTTCTGTTTACGTTGTGAGATTTAAAGAGATCCTGGTAGAGCGGCGAATTCTTGGCTGAAACCTGGGTACGTCAAAAATTTCAGAGGTAGTCGGAGAATTTACATAACCTTCATACATGTATAAATCAAATTTTGATCATAAAATTATGCTCTATGCAATTTCATTTGGGTACAGATAATTTTTGTTTTCGTTTAACAGAACAATTCTTAAATTGATACTTGAACCCTCTAAGCCCTTCCCCCGTGGATGCGCCCCGGGTGGATGTTGTATATGAGCCGTAACCGTAACAGGGGGATGTTGTATATGAGCTTCGGGAGTCTAGACGGGTGGTACAGCGGTAGCACACTTGCGGCCAAAGCAGTAGGTCCCGGGTTCGAGTCACGGTCCATTGCAATTTTCACTTGGATATAGACGATGCCAACTAATTATTGTCTAATAGCATTACTCTTCTTCTTCTTCTTCACCAGGTTCTACAACTCTGAAGGGAGAGTTTTGACCTTCTCAACAATCAGCTTCCACGCCTTCCGATCTTTAACCTTCTTTCTCCAATCCACTTTCGTTCTTCGTAAATCATTGTGGACGTCCTCTGACCATTTCTTCTTCGGTCTTCCTTGAGGTCTAACACCTAATGGTTTCCATTCCCACACCTTCTTAACAGTTCTTTGTTCCCCCATTCTGCAGAGATGGCCAAACCAGCTCAATCTTTGAGATTTAATGCAATATATTATATTTCAATTATGAATTAGTAAGTTTAATTTTGCATTTGATTTAATTCTCCAAAAGCCACTTTCTTCTCTTGTAGGACTAAATATCTTCCTGAGTATTTTCCTTTGAAACTCTGCGTTTTTCATCAAGCTCGGCAAGTTATACATCATATTCATAATCTTCTTGAGTATTCTAAATAAATTTATTGTCAAAAAACAGTGCAAACTGCGTATGACCACGTGGAGGGGAAAAAACTAATTTACTCTCCGGAAGTAAGCAAGGGACCATCCCATCAATTCCGATCAAGGGCCCTAAGACAGAGGCGGATTCAAAAATTTCAGCAAAAGTTCCTAGATAAGATAAAAAGTTAGCTGCGAGTTATAATACTAATAGAATGTCAATATGTTTGTAATTTTAAGCAAAAAATTACATGTACAAGTTATTATCGAACTATAGATTATTCTGAGTATAGTGTTTAAAAATCATAAGAATTGAAATAACACTAAATTCACGATTTATTGTTACAATACACACGCCCCTAGACAAAACCTAGAGAACCTGTATGATAAATCCGCCTCTACCAGAAGGATAAACGGAGCAAAACCTGGGCGAGGGCGGGGCTACAGAATTTATGTACACAAACGTGCCAATGTTGAGTACACATAAAACTAAATTAATATGAGCCATAAGACAACACAATCATGCAAGAAAATAGTTTTTGAAATTGTTATAAGTTGTTTAAAAAGTACTACAGCAATGG